>WEKY01016299.1:0-13855 GCA_013390045.1 Picathartes gymnocephalus | reverse complement strand
TCTCCTCTCCTCGAAAGCTCTGCTGTTTTATTTCCTCCAGACACAACTAGGAAAAAAAGCAATTTTCCCAATTTTAGCTATAATCTTGCCTATTTCACCCCAAACAAGGAAATTCTTCTGCCCTCATGCACCCTCATTTTATCTTCTAGATAAAATGACTTCTAGACTTCCAAGACAGCTGCTGCTGAGGGACCTCTCCTCTCACCACTGACACATGAGCATCCCTTTGTCATAACTCATCTACACCTCTCAGTCAATGTCAAAATCATCTTAAACATTCACAATCCAGCCTGGAAACCTCTCCTTGGCTCCAGGCTTCCTGGCTCCGTGGAGTCTGGAAAGAAGCACAGTGACTGAAGAGCATCCAAAAATGTGTACATTTTCCCATATAAGGCATCTCTGGGAAGTTGTCAGAGTGAGCATCCTTTTGGGAGCTCAGGATTCATCCCAGATAACCCTGCAGCAATGAATGGAGGCAGAGCTGATTATCCTGGGTGCCCTGCCAGGGAGGAGCTGGCCACCTCTAAGCTTTTCCAGGGAACCCAGAAGATAACTAAGGAAAGCCAGCCTGCAGTCAGTAGATGGAAATTTTCTCCTCAGGGTCTTCATCTCCAATGTAAAATATCTACAGGGTCTGGCACTCAGAAAAGGGCTTGAAACCCCTACTGTGAAATCACCAGAGAGAAACAGCATCCCTTGGGCTTGATTTGGATTTCAGGGAATTACGCTGTGCTCCTCAGAGTGTCCCCTGTCTTCTGGTGATTCTAGGGGAGCAGGTGGTGACTCAGTTTTTAATGTAACAACTCTGTTAATTGTCCAAATAATCCAACTTGCATGTATCTGGGCCCTCACAAAGGTTCAGCTCACTTTTTAAATCAATATTTGCCAGGGAGGATGACAGCAAAAGTGCTCTGCTCTGCCTGTCTGACATGATCTTGGCAATTCCCAGTAGTATATTGCAGTACCTTAGAATTTGGAGACGGCTTTTTTTCTGGTAAATCTCCAAGTGTTGAAATGACAACAGAGTTGCTTCTTTCTATCTTCCTTGTGTTTCTTGTTACAGGAGAAAGCTGAAAATTGGGGACCTAAAGCACCTTGCTGCAAATACGCAGAAATAAAACCTTGTGTTTCATTATTTTTAAAACATGTAACTTTTTAAGCCCATATTTTATTTTAGGAAGCTGACTGAGGTTTTTATGTTTTGAGTCTTGTTGGTGCTATTAGTCATGGAAATTGCCTCTGAGATAATCTCAGGCAAGGGGTCTGAAACTTAAATGCAAGCTCATGTTTTCTTTAACCTGGTTTATGGCCTGTTGCATGGAAAATATACTGCATTGTTAGGTGGTCAAGAAGTAGGCAAATAGGATCATTTCTTTTTCATTCTGTGAACAATCACTGAGCAGTAAAACACTGCAAACCCAGCTTTGTAAAACACATGATGAAGAGTTCTGCCATGAGCTGCCCATTTTTGCCCAGGAATGCATAGTGACTGCTCATGAAGTCTGTTACGATACCTGAAAAGCCTTCACTGAGAAAAGTTGAAATGGATCATAAACAAAACAAATCCCGTTTTTCTCCAGGTGTGTTTAAGTGCGTGAGGGCTGTCAGGCCAAGATGTGCATCCACAGAACCATAGAATCCAGAACGGTTTGGGTTGGAAGGGAGCTTAAGGATCACCTTGTTCCAATCCCTCTGCCACGGACACCTTCCACTATCCCAGGTTGCTCCAAGCCCCACCCAGCCAGGACTTGGACACTTTCAGGGATGAGGCAGCCACAGCTTCTCTGGGCAACCTGTGCCAGGGCCTTAGCGCCCTCACAGGGGAGAATTTATTCCTATTATCTGCTCTTACGCCTCCCTCTGACAGTTTAAAACATTTCCCCCTTAATTACATTCCTTTGTCCAAAGTCCCTCTCCAGATCTTCTGGAGCTCCTTTAGGTACTGGAAACTATTTGAAGGTCTCCCTGGAGCCTTCTCTTTTCCAGGCTGGACATCCCCAGCTCTCCCAGCCTGGCTCCAGAGCAGAGGGGTTCCAGTCCCTGGAGCATCCTCTTGGCCTCCCCTGGACTGGCTCCAGCAGCTCCAGGTCCTTCTGCTGTTGGGCCCCAGGGCTGGAGGCAGCTCTGCAGGTGGGGTCTCCCCTGAGTGGGGCAGAGGGACAGATTCCCCTCCCTCAACCTGCAGGTCACACAGCCACAGAATATTCTGAGCTGGAAGGGACCCACAAGGATCATCAAGTCCAGCTCCTGGCCTTGCTCAGGACCATCCTTAACTGGGAGTGACTTCAGAGAGCAACTCCTGATGTCCATTAACACTGCCTGACATCCTGGCAGTGCCTGTCTGAGTCTTTATCTGACAGCAGGACACTGTTACACCATGACAAGTTTAACTACTCCAGATACCTCTAAAATGCCTGTTGGATCTGGAAGTATTTGAGAAGGGGAGTGTCCCACTCTCCCTTCTCCACTCAAAGGAAGTTCATTATCCTATTAAATGCAGCATGAACACGGCCTCATTTAGAATGACAACTGTAACTGTGTGTGTGTTAGCTCAACCTAGTTTTGACTCCAGTGTGAAATTATTCCTTTCCTGGTTGGAAATGAATGACACAGACTAGAAAACATCTCATGCTGAAATCTGTATTTTACATACAGCATGCACTCAAGTTGCACAAGATGTTGCTTCCTTGGGCCATTTTTGTCTTCTGAGACTGTTCCAGCAATCCTCAAGTTTTCCCCAGTGGGTTGGGAGCAGCTGCATGTTCTCTAGGCATGAAAAACAGCAGGAAGAACTCTGAAAGTCTCCTGCAATGACACACCTTGAGCTCCAAAGACTGCTGATACTTGAAGAGTGCAGACATAAAGCAGCTTCCACCACATGGCCTGGGGACCGTGGCCTGTTCCTTGGACAAATCCCAAACACTATATAGATGAAGCCTATATAATCCTGGCAATCACTTATCTCCCTGAGGACAAAGACCCCATCTGCAAAATATATGCAATAAATGTACCAGCTTTGCAAAGCTTTAATTCAGCTCATGGCTGTGACTCTTCTAATAATGACATATGACAGCTCTGCAAAAGTGATTTTAGCTGCCAAGACAAGCTCTGGAAAAGGAAGGCCAGATTATGTTTGAGTCTACAACTTGAATTAGCTCCCCTTGTCTTCGCCTGTGCAGGTGGAATGCACTTTGAGGCAAAGGGGATTTGTCTTGAGCACGAGATAGGGCTTAAGTATCTCCTGTAATGATGTGAATCCAGGAGATTAAGGAAGAACAAAAAGTGCCTGGCTGCTAAAAAGACAAAAGGGAAAAACAAGGAAATGCTGATAATTCAGTTTGACTTCAACTTCCTTTCCAGAGCAGAGCAAGGCAATATTTACACAATATAGGTTGAACAAGTCGAGCATATATGTGCTCATGCTGTTTCCAACAGTGTGGTTGTATCAGCTGGGCAATAGCCTGCAAGACAATGGAAGTCATTCTCCTGTGTGTCCCCAGTGGCATCTCATGTCCGGTTTTGATATCAGCCTTCAAGGAAAATGGTTGGGCCAATGGGAGTGTTCCCAGGGGCAGTAGAGATCGTGATCATCAGTGTGATGTGCATAGTCTGTAAGAACGAGAGAAAGAGCTGGAGTTGTTTAGCCAGAGGAGAAAGACTTAAGGGGAAGCTTTATCAAGGCTCTTACAAAGGAGAAAATAAGTTTTACATGTGCCTGTGGGTGGCAGAACAAGATATGATGGACCTAAATTTCATGAAGAAATTCACAGGTGTTTTGATTCTCCCACCATTAGTTCAAGCACCAGGCAGGGGGTGCTCATCTTGCCTCCCATCCTGATTCTTTTTCACAGAGCTGCTGGAATATAGAAATTGATGGCTACCAGAGATGTCATTGCAACACCTCCAGCCACAGCCACAAAAGCCTTCAATCTGCCTATGAGGACAGCAAACCATCTCCTTAGTGCTGCTACCCTGCAAGTGGACTTGCTCCAGAGCTGACAAAACACATGAATATCAGATAATCAAACATCACCTGGCTGCCTCTCCTCCCTAAAGGTTTCTCCAAGTTTTCTTCAACAGCATGTCTTTTTTTTTCTCCCTTTGAACCTCTCTTAGTTGAGCCTGGAGTACCCCCTTTCACTCTGCTCTAAATTCCTCCAAAGCTCGCCCTGCTGAAAGAATCTGACCTCCAAACACCATGGCTGCTAACATCTCCAAATTTATTTCCCAGGAGAGATTTGCTAAAGCTTGGAAAGCAATCTGGGCTCCTCTAGCCTACCATATACAAAGGAATATTAATTTCCCATTTCTCACAGGGAAGCAAAAATACAGAAGAACATCAGATACATCTGGAGTTATATTTATAGTCCATTGAGGGAGAAGGGGCATCAGATCACAGAGATTTAGCTTCAGGAGGAGTTCTGCCTATATCAGGGTTTGAGGCAGTCTTTGATGTTAGTGAAATAAAAGAGAGAAATATTTCCCTCAGGGAGCGAGAAAAAGATATCCAAAATCTTCAGCCGGAGGTTTTTGTATCGCTGCTCCAGCTACTGTCTCCAGAACTCATTACAATAAGCAAATACTCATACATCATTGGTTTAATATGACAACTGTGATGCTTAATAAGGCTGGAAGAAACATCACTGTGACTCTATTTGAGCCTCCTAAACAATCAGTTATTGCTGAGAAGGTTACACCGATTTTTATAGCTCAGGAGCTGATTTGCAATTTGTATTCATCTTTCATTTTGACTAGACCAATTGTGTGTTCTATCTGCATTATCAGCTCCATAAAAATTCATTCCTATCCATAAAAATAGAAGATTTCTTATAATGCCTCTCCTACTTTGTATGGGTATATTTGGTTCTATTTAGAAAAGAAAGGCTGTTAATCTGGTAACTGGGTTGTCTTCCTGTCCAGTTTCACTGCAACACTTAATCCATCTACTCTAAACCCATCCAGTCAGAATTAAACTGAATTGTTTTTGTGATGAGATGGGAGAAATTTGTCTTTGCACAATGACAGTATGAATTCTGAGTAACTGTGAAATTATTGCCTATCAAATATCTCACTGTACAGAGCTACTTGGGCAGATGAGGCTCCTGACAAGTATGGGCCCATGTGCTCTGAAAGGTGCTGAAGAACCAAAACAACTAATGTTTGCAGCCTGATTGAGCAATTGATGCTACTGAGGCTTCTGAGCTGAAGGCAGATGTTTAACCAAGGTCAGTCTCAAGAGAGCTGGAAAATCCCAGTGAAGAGGCAAAAATGACAATATAGGTAATAAAAATTATAAAGAAGTTGTGAATAAGAGGGGTAACAAACGTATTTAAGCAATGACAATACCAGCCCTGGGAGTCTCAGGCACCTGTGATTTCTACAACTTCCAGGTGAGTCTATGCCTAGAAATACTCTGTGAGAGCAGAGCCAGTGCTGGGTTGCCGAGGGAAGGACAAAACACTGACCTGTCACGACGAGATACAAATGCATGTCCAGAGCAGTGGGTTTCATTGGGGCCTAATCATTTCTCACCATTGATTATCTTGGATATTTGACCATCAGCTCCTCCCAGATACTGCTCAGATGATGTGCAGGTAGTTAAAAAGAAAAGAGTTTGCGGCTTTTTCACTATTGGTGCAATGTGCAGGTGTGTTGCTGGTCCTGGCTGACAGATCTCAACAAATTCACTAAATATCCTTTTTAAACATTTTTTCTAAACCTGGTTGCTATTGTTGATCATTGTGATACAATAAACCCAGAATCTGCAAAGCCTTTAATAGGGACCATATTTTAATTAAGAAGATAGAAGGGTGTAAAACCAGGCTGGCATGATAAAGAGGCAGAGAAACACCTGTCTGATCTCAGTGGGTGAAAAAGAAAAAAAGAATCTGTCTTTGGGCAAGTGCACTTCCAGGAGAATCCCAGAGAGATCTCTCTGGCCCTGCATTCTTCAATGTTCCTGCAATTCCTGAAATCTGTGAAATCCACTGGGCTGTATCCATTCTACCTGCAGTACACAAGCAACAAACTCTGAAGTTTTGTTTGTGTCTTCCTCCCCAGGGACCTTGGCTCTGGCAGATTCCTGGAGGAACCATTTCAGGAGTTCATTCCAGTTTTGCAGTGAGATACCACAGCAGCTGTGAGGCCTAACTTGGGTGTTTGTTGCCCAAAGGCAAGGAATTTAAGCACTAGTGTCTTGTAGAGGGCTGGAAACAAATGCCATCAGTCCAAAGGGAAGAAAGGGAATGGGGAATTGTAGAAGGAACAGCTCTGGATCTCTTGTTGACCTGGAAGATGACAGGTAAGATTTAAAGGATTGCCTTTACACTTGGCTCCTTCCTGTATGAGACTGGGAAGTAAGCATTTACTTCTCACCACTGTAATCAACTTATATCCAAAATCCTTTGTTAATCATTACATTTGTGGGCTACAGCCTTGGCTGAGCTCTGCTCCTTCCTTACTTCTTTGTCCCCACCTGCCTCGGCATCCTCCTCCCAGTCCATTCCCCAGCGGCCCCCAATAAAATATGTTCCTTTATCCCCACCAACATCCCACTTTGGCATGGCTGAACTTCCAAGAAGAGAGTTCTCCAGCTGAGGAGGAAAAGTGGGATCCGTGTTAGAGTGTGGACAAAGTCATAGGGAGCTCTTTCCTTAGAGGAGTCCATGGCTCCTCTTGCTGGCCTTCCCAATGTGCAAACACAGAGGTTGGCCAAAGCTTCAAAAACACCTTTCCAGATTAATAAAGGCACCTTCAGAGCCTGTAGCTTCTGCTGAGTTTTCACCTGCAAGATTCCCCAAACCACAACTGCTTCAGTCTGAGATACTGTGGCTTTACATGCCCAAATCTTAGTGAATCCTGAAGCAATCTCTGACTACACCCTGCACTCCAAGTAAAGGAGTTTCTGGGGACCGTTCAGTCCATTCCCTGCAACCTGGATGAAGTGGGACACAATATTCAAGTTTCCTATTAGCTGCTGCTGATTACATTGTGTTCACCACAAGTTGCAAAATAGCTTTAAATACTTGAAGCAGCAAATGTAAGCACCTTAGCAAATGGGATACAGATAAGGTCCTTCATCTGTCAGCTCCCAGGCAAAGATCCTTAATATTCAGGTAAATAATATGAAAGAAATTGGAAGTAGAGAAAGACTTATTATGGCTGTACGGCATGTCAGGACATGGTTATTCTGTTTTATGCTGTCAGGAGAGTATGAGATAGAGTAACTGACAACAAGCAAGCCTTAATCAATCTGGAAAACCTGAAAGGAGATAATTTTAAATGGGAAATTTTCCAAACAATCCACTTTGCCAGTTTAATGAGAGCAATGATCAAATGAATGGATTAGAACAGGATCAGCCAGTATGAAGGGCAGTGCATAGATGCTCTCCAAAGCAGGTTGGGCACATGCCTTGTTGGGGGTTAGGTTTTCTTTTTTTTTTCTTTCCTTTTGTATAGAATTTTTTCCCATTGAGTTGTTAAGTACCGGATACTTAAGAAAAACAAAGAACTGTGGCCAAGCCCTGGAGGAGAGGGGCTGATAAAGGGCAGGGGTGGGGACAGCATAAGTACTGGATACTTAAGAAAAACAAAGGACTGTGGCCAAGCCCCAGAGGAGAAGATCTGATAAAAGCCAGGGGTGGGGGCAGCATAAGTACTGGACACTTAAGGAAAAACAAAGGATTGTGGCCAAGCCCCGGAGGAGAGGGGAGGATAAAAGGCAGCACCAGGAGAGCTGAAGCTGCGCTTCGGAGGGGAACAGGAGAAGGTGCTCTGCCTTTTTGGGGGAGAGGAGTCTCTGCTGCTGCTGGACCCTTTTCACGTGGAGCTGTTTCTTCTGCCGTGAGTGAACCCCTGCTCTGAACTGAGACCTATTTTACCATCTGCTCGGGGGGCCCGGGATCCTGAGCTGACCTCTCCTTGCCGGGCTGGGAGCCGGGCTGCTGCCCCTGCCCTGCCCCCCGCGGCTCCATCGGCACTGCTCTGGGTTTCACTGCGCTGCAGCCCCCGCTCCCCCTGCCTACCGAGACGTCCTACTGTCCCAGTTTGCTGTTTTCCCAGAGTCCTGCTGGGGCGCCGGGATCGACAGCACTCCTGAAACAGAGCCTGCCTGTCCTCCAACCCTTCCCCTCCCGGCCGTGCCACGTGTCTGCTGGAGCTCGCGCCACAGCGCTCCCTGCCGGCTGCGACCATCACTGCACCCAAGGGGAAAGCACCTGCAGGCCCAGAGAGAGCTGGGACTGGGTTCTTGTTTCTGCTTTTGTTGTTAATACCATAAGTGTTGGGTTTTTTTGTTCACTTTATTATAAATACTAGTAAAGAACTGTTACTCCTATTCCTAGATCCTCGCCTGAAAGCCCCTTAATTTCAAAATTACAATAATTCGGAGGGGAGGGGTTCACATTCTCCATTCCAAGGGAGGCTCCTGCCTCCCTCAGCACATACCTGTCCTTCAAGCCAGGACATGCCTTAACACATTTATTGTCCTGTATGTAAGGGACACTAAGTCCCAGAGAGAAGAAAATTCACATTTTTGCTCCTTTTCTCTTGTCCTTTATATCCTAAGCCAGTATAGATCAACACCTTGGCCTAAAGTTTACCAGCTTTCCTAAAGAGTGGATGTTTATATCAAAAAAGCATTACCAAACCCATCCAGTTACAGCTGTTTCTCTAGAAGACACTATAGGAATCGCTGGGTTATAAATCTGAACCAATCTGCAAAGGTCTAGAATTTAGCTTTTCCATGGTACAACCAAGAAATTGTGGTTTACCACCTCTGGTTCCCCATATATTAAATTAGGATCACAAAACCTCTTTGAATGGTGGTATCAGAACTATAGAAACTATTCTTCTTCTTCTTATTATTATTATTATTACTATTACTGTTATTATTATTGTTATGAACAATTCAGTAACCGTGCAGTGCATGAAACCACGATCTGTGTACAGTGGGGCCAGAATATTTTCCTGATGTTCCCAGTCCTATTAAGCACAAAATGTGACAGCAAACCTAGCAACCTCCTCCATGGTGGATGACAACACGGACCAAACGGATGAAGTGAAACTGCTTCCACTCCTGTGAAGCATCACACCAGAACAAAAATAATGACAACGGCTGAAAAATTCCTTTGGCTGGGAACACCTGAGATGTGGTTCCTTCCAGTTCCCATTTCAAGGATAGTGTCCATTTCTCTCCTTCACTCCTTCCCATAGTCCTGTTCTTAGTTTGAAAAAGTATCTCAAGAAATAAACGTGGGGAGGAGATGGAGGTGTGTCACGGGGAGGGGGGGGGAACATTCAGCGTTTTTCATCTCAGCCCCAGCTCAGTAAATGACTTTAACATATCTGAAACAGCAGAGAGAAAATCAGCCTTACCAGGGAGGCTTTGCTGGTTAAGAAACAGGAAGCAGCCCCGGAGAAGATGTATGGAGCAATAAGAGGTGATTTACTTGCACAACTTTTATTGTTTGAATACGCACACTCCCCTCATCTGTTCTCGTTTGCCCCGGCGCACGCGGCAATCCTCCGCGTCAGAGGATGACAGTGTTGCCTTTGTCGGCATTCCTGCCAATATATCATGAGGAATAGCTGCTCCTGGGCCCGGATGGAGAAAAGCAATCCACTCCCCGTGCTGGGCCTGATAATGGGAGCTCTCCATCACGCTGCCCGCTGATGGAGAGGGGCACAGGGCTTGCAGAGCAGGAGCTCGTCAGAAGCGGTTTTGCGAACATCACTGTAAAGCCCAAAAAAAGAAAACGCTTCCCAAATAACTCTGTTCTCCTTGTGTGCTCTCATATTGTGGCACTTGCCATGAGCAGCATTATTCTGAGGGAAAGAACCAGAGAAAAACACTCAGAATCTGTGATGAGCAGTGTTGTTGCCAAAATTTTGATATGATGTGGGCAGCTCAGAGCTTGGGCATGGCTGGGAATGTGACTCTCCTTTTCTGAGATGGGTCTTTCATTGATGAGTCTGGCTTGGTGCTCAGGGAACCAGGGGTTAACTTCAGCTTATTCCTGCTCAGGCAGGTGCTGGGGCAAAGCGGATCCAAATACAGCTGATGACTTTAATGTGGAGAGCCTGAGATCATTAATGGCTTGTAGGTGAAGGAAGGTAGATTTAGATCAGATATTAGGAGGAAATTCTTCATTGACATGAGGGCTGGAGGAAGCTGGGGGCCAGAGTGCCGGACAGGAGTATAAATTAATCTTCTTAAAAACAAAAAACACCAGATATTTTCTACATATTTGCTTTGGAGTTTTGCATTACTTCAGGCTTGAACTTCTCCTAGGAACATAAGAATTAAGTCCCACAAAAAGCCTTTGAATCTCATTTGAAGTCTATTACAATGACTTTGGATTAGGATTTTCATGTTTTTGTTACATGATTTTACCACCTTAATAGAAATGGGTTCTGCAAGAAGAGGTATTGCAGGCTATGATGGTGTGACTGATGGGTTTATTTTTTCAGTTGTTTTATTGCCTTCCCCTAAAGGTACATTTAGATACATTAAATTTTGAGGGGAGTCCTAAGTTATACAAACATCTCAGTAATTTCATCTATAATCACAAAGGCAAGTTATGTAAAGAGAGGAAATAGCTGGAATAAGGAACATAATGGAGCAGCCAATTGGCTGTCGGGTAAATTATGCCTTTCCCTACAATCCAAGGCAAACACGCCTCACAGCTTTGGGGCTTAATTAGTTAATTATTATTTTAAATTATTTAAAATACTATTTAAGAAGTCAAGTAACTTCTAGCTCATTACTGAACACGTGCAGAGGTTTTCTTCCATAGGTTTGAAACTGTTCAGCCCATTCCATTGCTCTGATAGTGGCCACATAACATGATCCACTTTGAAAATGCTGAACCTCAGCTGCACAAGGATGCAGAGAGTCTGGGGAATTATCCTGAGGAGTATTCAGATAAACACGATAAAGATTTCTATGGCAGCATCAATAACTGCTTCAGTACTTAAAATATCCAGGAAAAAATACCCCATATTGAAAATCTACTCTAGAATTTTCTAGGAAGGAGAAAAGGCTTCCTGGAGGCAAAGGGAAGGTGTGACTGCTCTCCCTGGCACATTAATTCCTTCAAGCTATATTCCCTTCTAAGAATTTTTTACTGACTCTGCTTTTTATAATTTATTGGTCAAATCTGTGAACAGTCAAATTAGGTCTTTGGAGGAGTGTTTTGTTCTGTCATGGTGAAAACTTGGTCACATAATCTTGCCTAGGGTTTGATGAACCTCATTAATATCATATTTAGCACAAGGCATTATAATCATCTGTGCAAGACAGCAGAATTATTTTCCATTTGAGGTTGTGTCTCTGGTTTCAGTAAAGCTTCAATTAGCTGCAGTTGCATTCTCCTTAGGAGGTCCACAAACTTTCCAAACACTCATTATGCTTTCCTTCCAAATGACCAATCTCAAGATGGTTAAAGTTTATACCTTGCAAGGAGATGCCCTAAGGCTGCAATCAAGACAAAGTTCTCTGTCCATCCTGCCCAAAAGCCTGAAAGAGTTCAATTTAAAAAGTTAATTTGGTTCAGTCTTCTACGACTATCAAAAAAGGATGATTCATCAACTGGTCATTTTTCTACCTAGTTTGTTCCTTGTTATTTTTAATAAGGTCTTGAAAGCAAGCAAAAACATCAAGGGGAGATAAATTTCTGTGTAACAAGAAGCCACAACAAAACTCTAAGAACAAGAGCTGAAAGTTTACAGCTTTTCATAGCTAACAGAATAAACAGAATAAAGAAAGACTGAATCATCTTAAAAAGCAGTGGAAGGGAATGGGTTTTTTTTGTTTGTTTCAGAAAAGCAACAGTCCACTTGAAAGTGTTACAGTGAAAGCTCTGAAAGGATAAAATCACTTTTCCTCACCTCTGCTCAAGGCTGTGCACTCATAAACCATTCCAGCA
This sequence comes from Picathartes gymnocephalus, assembly GCA_013390045.1. Taxonomy (NCBI): domain Eukaryota; kingdom Metazoa; phylum Chordata; class Aves; order Passeriformes; family Picathartidae; genus Picathartes; species Picathartes gymnocephalus. The sequence goes on along the minus strand of WEKY01016299.1, from coordinate 1,928 downwards.
GATGCTCGTGCTGTTCTGCACAGGTTTGTCCTTGCAACCCTTCTGCATGACAAGGTGACAGCTCCAGCTGCTGCACAAAATTGCTTAGAAAAAGTTGTCACATTTAGAAGCCTTTCCTGAACTCCTTGAAAAAAATCTTCTCCTGGCTTCAGCAATACCTCAGTTTAGCTTAATATTCAAGGAGGCTACCTGATTCCACCAAAAATTGGTATGATTGTTTTCATGGATCATGTTTGGGAAGAAGTACCAGTGCTGGAAATCCTGAGGGGATGACAGTCTGGGGACACATGAGTTTGTGTCTGGACTTTGTCTTTTGTAAAATCAGAGGTGTGTAGCCAGTAGAAAGGCTTCTGTGATACATAAGATCATTTTTCTTTCCTTCCCTCTATCCTGCACCAGCCTTGGTGTTTCCAGCTCTCAGATATAGATTTTCAACCCCCTTATGCTCTAATCAGTTTTTCAGTGCACATGAACAATTCAAGCTGTCTGAAAGACAAGGCACCCCGAATCAATAATTAATAGTTCTATGAGTATCAAAATGGAGACATGGGAGTAGGTTTATATTGGATATTCTAAAGAAATTATTGACTGTGAGGGTGGTGAGACCCTGGCACAGGGTGTCCAGAGAAGCTGTGGCTGCCCCTGGATCCCTGGAAGTGTCCAAGGCCAGGCTGGACAGGGCTTGGAGCAACCTGGGATAGTGGAAGGTGTCCCTGTCCATGGCAGGGGGTTGGAATGAGATGATTTTTAAGGCCCCTTCCAACCCAAACTAGTCCATGATTCTAGAAAATCATGGCTAACCTGGAAAGACCTGAGTGACAAATTTGGGCCAGGTAATCCCTGCTAGAATGGCAATATTATTCTTGTAAGTAAACACAAGTGTACTTGTAGGCATGGAAAACTCCACAGGATGTAAGAACAAGAGGGGATGTTGTCTTTGCCTACATTAAATACTGTGTATTAACCCGTTTAGTCTATCTGAAAGCAAAGTTAATGTTTGTAACATAATAATAATGTGTTGAGTGAATATGGGAATTTGAGGCCACACTATAATTACCTCATACAAAAACCTAAAAAGAAAATATGCCACTCAATTGCTCCAGCCCACGGGCAGCATGATGAGAAAAAGTGACTTTGATAAGCCTATCCCAAATTCGGTGCAAATCACCATAGTTACTGTAGTTTCAGTGAAAATTCCCTTATTTTACGCCACTGGCAACACATTTCAAAGAGTAAACCCTAGTACCCCAGGGTCAAGACATCCAAGAGGAGTTTCCTCACCATGACAGGATCTGGACAACCAAGTGCATTAGTGAGCTTTGTGAGACTCCATGGCTCACTCAGAATATACTCTGTAATAGTCAGGTACTTACAGATACTTGTGCTGCATCCTATTCCTCTGCTTGTCAATGTGAAAGAAAAGCTGCTAGGAAAAGGGAATATATTTGTATTTATATTTTCAGAGGGTGTCTTCTCTTGTCTGCCTCACTCCAGTTCTTTGCTTTCCAAGAAAAGAGTAATTTATAGGATCATAACACAGAAAATTGCTCACTGGAAGGATTTTACCATAAATTAGTAGGTGAACTTTAGAGGGTTTGTGTGCTCACACCATTGCATTCACTCACTCAGCTGTCCTCTGTTGTTACCTGTAGCCATTTATTCTACATATACCCTGAATAAATCCATAAATAAATTCTATATGTGTCCAATGCCTTGTGCTTCCCCCAATCCTTGCACATTTCTTCGCCTTTTCTGCTTTCTCTTCTATGCCCCAGCTGAATATTCACCTGTCCTTTGGAGAGCACCAACACAAACCAAATGATGTCTGTTTTCTCCTTGTACAGCAGCTGTGTTCCACGTGTGATTTTACATTCCTGTTTATTTTATATTCATGTGTGTCTCACATTAAGGGAAGGGAAGGGAAGGGA
>WEKY01016297.1:46653-114357 GCA_013390045.1 Picathartes gymnocephalus | reverse complement strand
CGCCCCGGCGCCGCCGGGGAAACTCACCGCCGCGCCGCGCATCCCGCCGCGGCTACAACTTTCCATCCCGGGCGGCAGCCGGCGGCGGCAGCGAGCCCCTCCGCCGCTGGAAGTGGGCGGGGGAGGAAATACGAGGAGGAGGCGCGTCGTGATCTCCGCCGCGGCTCCCCTTTTTTGGCCCGGGACGCGGGTTTTGCCGGTGGGGGCTGTGCCGCCGCGGTTGGTTTCCTGCATCAGCTGCCGGGGGTGTGTGTGCACAGCTCACACGTGTGTCTGTGTGTTGTGTGTGTGCGCTCTCCGTGCGGGTTCACCCTGCCCGGCCAAGGGCTGCCCTCCCTTCTTCCCCGCCGCGGGCAAGGGCGCGCTGGGCCGCCCTCCAGAAGGCGAGGAGGCCCGGTCCGGGCTGTGGGCGCTGAGGAGTGGGATTTGGCGTTTCTTGGTTGTTTTTTTTTTTTTTTTTTTTTTTTTTTTTTTTTTGTCACCCAAACTCCCCGACAAAGCAGTGTTGGCAGCTTTTCATTGCCGCTCGGGTTTTCCATCGGGTTTTGCGTTTGGAGCCAGCACGTGATGTCTTTAGCAAAGAAAACCAATTAAATATTTCTTGCATCACCTCCGTGTTCTACCTGCTCCCGTGCTTGCACTCCCTTGGCAGCCTGTGTGCTCAGCTGGGAGCACCTTGGCCCTGGTACATCCTTCCCTTTGGAATTCAGTGTCCAGACCAGATCCTGCCTTAAGTGAACAGGACTACCATTCCCAGAGTTTTCAAGGTTTTTGCAGGGCCTTCTTTCAACCTACATTTAATCATGTTTGTAAGACAGATAAGTGTTTTCATCCCCATTTCACAGGCGGGAAACCAAGGCAGGAAGATGCAGAATAGCTTGCTGCATAGCTATGGACTGACATGACACCAATTCTGCCTGAGCTTTTGGCCACAGGCACTGTCTCTGGGCTATTTTTCCTCTTGAGTTTACTTAAATTATACCTTGAGAACACTTAACAGCTTACAATGGTGGCAGGTCCTCTGCTCTGGGTAACCTGTCCTATGTCCTGCCCAGAGGTGACACGGGAGGCAAATATAAATGAAATCCCTGGCTACTCTACAACTTGTGGTTAGGACAAGAGATAGTATTCATTGCTGAGCTGGAGATTCATGGAAAAATCAGACCCTCAAAGAGTACCTTCAGGAGCAATGTATCTTGCTACCCCTCTTGGACAAGAAAATGATGGTTCTTTATTGTTACAGACAGTGCTTGTCTTCCCCCTTGTCTGTCCCCCCTTGTTCCTTCTTTGCCTTGCTCTGACTTCCTAAAGAACAGAGTTGCTGTTATCCTAAACACATCAGCCTGAATACGATCCTACAGGTGCCATAAGCTTAAATTAGTGTACTAGGTCTGACCAGTCACAAACGTGAGACTAAGTGACCTCTGAAGCTGGGTTTGAACTTCTACTTGTTCTGCTCAGCTGTCCCTTAAAGTCTGTCTGGCAGGCCTCTGGGACATGTAGCATCTGGCTCCTTCTTCTGCTATTCTTTGACTGAGAGCCCCAGGTTGTGGTCACCAGAATCATCAGATGCATCAGAAGCATCAGATACTGGCCTTTCTTCACAAGATGCTGTAGGAAAAAGGAGCCATCACAGCTGGTGCTGCAGGCAAAGGGACTTCCAGGTCACTCATCTCTTAATGAGGACCTGAGTAAGTTCAAAATAGATGCCCTAGGCTGCAAGATGAAATAAGACCATAGCAAACCCCTTGCAGCCAGCAGCGAAAGTTTCATCTACTAGAAGAAGTCAAACTACCTCCCACCCATCGGTGTGAAAATCCAGCCCTCTCACCACATGGATGTGCACAGGAATATAATAGGTGCCCTTCCTCTGCAAACAAGCACACCTGTCTTTACAGGAAAGACTCAATGAGGTGTCAAACAGGAGACAGGTCCCCAGGGATGCATATCAGATCTGGGTGGCTGCTGATCCACCCTTGAACATAAAACCAGTCATCTCAAAGTCAGTTCGGGTCAGAGGACAGAACGCAGAACTGAAAGTCTGGCCCCTTGGGGTTATTTCCGTGGCCACTTGAAAAAGCGGCCAAAGAGGCAGCTGTGAGCTGGGGATTCTCCTCAGCCTGTTCCCCTCGAGTGAGGAGAACTAAGGGCCAAAGGGCTGCCCTGAGCCCAGTTCAGTGGTGTTCCAGCAGGCTGCCCCCTGGCCAGGTAAAAAATGCAGTCCCAAGGGCTTTGAAAAGGCAGCATACCAAGCGGTTCATCCCGGGCAGATCACTTCATGTTTTTCTGTCTGTTTTTCCATCAGTAAAAAGGAAGTGCATACCCACTCAGTAAAGTGCTTTGGGAAAAGTACTGTGAATGATTGCTAGTAGGAGGCACATAGTAATCTTCTCAAACCTGCAAATGAGGGAAATTCTTTAAAAGTTTTCAGTGAGATCTAAAATACCACATCAATATGCACATAGGGAAAAAAAAAAACCAAACAAAAAAACCTTTCATTGTAGAATTTAGATACTTTTAAAATTTCACCTAAAAGGAGTCCTACAGGATATAGATTCTCTTTAAATCACTGTGTGTATAGCTGAACAGGGAAGATTATTGAGGTTTTCTTCTCTCTAAAACTCTGCAGCATTTTCAGGAGGACACCTATTTTTAAACATCCTCTAGTTTTACTCTTGAAACCTCTCTCAGAAACTGGTTTTCTGTAATGGCTCACAGGTATTTTATGTATAAATATATACACATACACACATTAGGCTCTCAAGAAACCACGACGCATTAGGTAGTCTTGAATAATTCATTGTTAAGCACCCCATGATAAATCTCTTGTTGAACAGTATGTGATTTTGCTAGAATTCTTGGGATAAATTGAATGTGAAGCACTGTAGTAAATTTAACTATGCTGAGCGTCAAATGTGAAAACTTTACATTGTACATTACATCCTGACATGCAACTGAGAATCATTATTATTAAGGCTTCAGGGATTTTTTGAGGGGACTTCTGAAGTTCTGAAAAGAAAAAGAACAAGACTGAGTGCTGTTCTCTATAGAAGTCAAGATTTTGTCAGAGAAGGGAAATTCCATAAGTAGTCTGTATTGAATTAACATAAAGATTTCACTAAAAGAGCTGCTGTCTATTAGTTTGTGCTCTGAGGCTTCTCATTGAGCACTACTCATATAAAAGTCAGAGGATCTTGGCTTACCTGGTACGAGCAGGTGCTTAGAGCTTTTCTAGGGCTTGCCACTCCTGCAGCAGGGCTGGAAAGATAGGGCAGCAACTGCTGATGTGAGGGGAGGTCATTTTCCCCTTTTCCGCAGCAGTAGCTGTCACCCCAGATACTCACGACTCTTCCTTGTCAGCAACAGCCAGACACTTTCCTGGAGGTAGGCAAAAGCAACAGCAGGGACCGGGTCATGCACCACTCCTCACAGCCTGCAGCTCCAAACAAGAAGCTGGTCTTCACTGGGACATTTTGCATGGCAATGTCCTTCATCTCCACCCTTCTCAGGATGTCCTGAAGGTGGGTTGCTTTTCATTGTCCCATAAGTTAGCTCAGTTCTTTCTGATTTGGAGAAACTGGCATTAAGTAATGCAAACTGTTCCATCGAAGAACCTTGGCACAACTTTCCTTTTTATTTACATATGTACACTGCAACTCTGTGTGATGGTACCTGGTATGAACTCCTGTGGCCAAGAAAAGGTACAAATCTGTCCTGCTTCAGGTTAATCATGTGATATAGGGCACAGTTCACTGACAGAGCTTCACCTTTTTTCCAGGTATTATTAACCAAACATTTCAATGAACTCCAACATCACTGATACCATATCTAGTTATTTACATCATGTTCATCTTAATGATACCAGAGCATCTCAGATAAGAATACCTGTGTTTAAGATGCCATGGTAAAATCTCTTTTGGTGACTTTTTGTCCTTCTCCCTCTTTGGAAGAGTCGCAACTGCTGGGGTGCTTCTCCAAGGGTAATCACAGGACAGCTCATGGAGGCAGGGGAAGCAATCTTCACCCTACTTAAGCCACCACCACCACAGCCCAACATCAGCCTTCTCTCCTCCCAGCACACGAGGCCTCATGTGGCTGGTCACAGGACAGAGACCAGACAAGAGACTAGCCACAGAGCAAAGCAGCCAGTGAGGAGAATACCTTCTAACAGAGTCCCTGTGAGGTGTCCTTCAGTATTGCAAGCCCTGGTGAGACTGCTGCTGAGCCCACACCTCATGCAGCATGCTCCCTGTAGAGACACCTGATGAGGGCAAGAGACAGGGAGTCACCCTCAGCACTTTCCAGGCTGGCCCCACTCCCTGTCTGGCCAAACCATTTATGATGGCATGCCACAGTCTAAGCAGAAAAACAAGAAGTAGTTAAAATTGGACTGGTTAAACCACGGTTGCCTTTTTGTCCAAGAGGAAGCCCCAGTGGTGGGCAGATGGTGTGGCCCTGCTGCTGCTGACCTGCCCTTGCAGAATAAGGAGCAGGCTGGACCACTGACATGGGATGAATGCCTCGTACTCAGCACACCACACATCCAGCAGGGTTTTGTGGGATGTGACATCAAGCACTTCCGGGAGGGAGATAATTGCCACACAGAAGTATGAGACCTGGGATGGAGGATTTGGGAGAAGGCAAAGGCTCATCTGAAGTGCATGGTATGATGCCATTAAAGGGCTGAGCCAGCACAGACTCCCCTCCCTCCTCCTCCCAGAGATGGAGCTCACCCAAGGCCCTGAGCAGAGTCTTCTGTCCAAACATGAGGCAAGTTTGAGCTTGGGCCGGTGCTCTGAAGTTAGTGCAGATGTACCCATGAAAAGCAAGTCCCAGAGATTTTGGCTTTCCACTGAAAATTGCTTCTATCTTTTCAGAAAGAGCTACTTCTCTGTAGGTCAGCAGGCTCTGTACTTTCACAGCCCTTTTACTCCTTTCCACTCTGGTATTTTTACTTCTGAGTTAGACAGGTTTCTGAACTTTTTCATGAAGTTGCTCATATTTTCCACTGCATCTCCTTTTTACCTCACCCCACCGGTTCACTCTAATCTTTCTCAGTAGCTCTCAGAACTGTTCATTTAAATACAGTGTGTTTTGCCAGCATTTTTTCCTAAGCCTTTTATTTTATCAGTTAAAGAAACAGGAGACGCATAAGGCACTTAACACAAGTGCACCTTGCCAAGATGCCTTCAGTGGTATGCTTTTTCTTTAGGTTTGACCACAAACATTTTAACATATCTGAATGATTAAAAAGCATTCCAACCCATGGTTTCTTCCCCAAGTATTTTTGCCATTCAGTGGCCCTCTAGTATTGTTTGCCACAGACATGTGTGGGAGAGCTCTTTCAAATATCACTTTTTAGCGTGTTAAGTTAGCTTAGCAGCTCAAAAGTTGCAGGGTTAAAAGGAAATCAGCAAAATATCTTAGTTTCTGTGGAAATATTTTCCCTTGCCTCCTTCCCAGTACAGACATGAATAGAAGAAATCCACAAAGGGGAAAATAATCCCCATTGTATTGAAAATTCTCAAACATGTTAAAATTTATTTGATTACTGGGATGTTTACTTTGTAGGTATATTGCAGATGACTAGGCACAGATCAACAAAAAATCTTCAAGTTCCTTTAGCCTTTATTCCTCAGTACTATGAAGTGGCATTCAAATAGTATACAGAATATTTGCAATGGTGCATGACAAACCACACAGCTCACCTTTCGTAAGCCACACTCTATCATTTAAAGATGTTCAGTCATCCTTAAATCCAAATGACTGCAACAATTATTAAACATATGGCTTTGCTTTGAATTATCATGGTGCTTAGTAATTTCCCTGTTTATGAGATCTCCTGAGTAATCATTTTCTCTTGTTGTGGCCAGTGATTTTATAAATCTTTTTAGTCTAAGGCTAACAAGGGCAAGTTCCAGTGCTAAGGAGTGTAGAAAATTTTTAAAACACACTGTAGGAAACAAATGCAAGTTGAAAACACAGCACTTGCAGCCTTGCAGCTGTCCAAAAATTTCACAAGGCCAACACTGTAAAAGCCATGGATCTCATTTTCCAAAAATCCTATCACAGCAGTATGACTTCATCCTTTACCCATTTTCACACACCAATAAACAATTACCAATGTAGCATACAAGATAGAGGAAAGACAGACAAAGGAGAACTACAATGATATGGATAAGAAACATGGTTCAAGGCTGGCTGCAGTAAGGAAAGAAATATTTTGGTCTTGGTTTTTCATGAATCAGCCGATGGCTGCTGCAACATCCAGCCCTGTTCCCCCTGACCCAAGCTGTTGCTCCAGTCTGGCTTGGCAGCCTCCACACGGACTTCTTCAGATCCAGCTGCACATTGCACCCCTTCCAGAAAGTTGTGCCATGCCTTCATCACATTCCAGTTGAAGTTCCTTTTCATCAAAAAGGAGTAAGACATTTCACAACTGACTTTATCTTCTGTTTAAACACTTGAAAGGCAACATCAAAACATGTTCTAGGGTGCAGCAGCAGGTCTCAAAAGCTGTTTGTCTGTTGGCTTAAGAAGTGGTTCAACAGAAATAGCACACTATTTCCTTCAGAGGTGAATCATTCCCCAGGCCTGTCTTTATAGCAAGTGTTAAGGCCTTTTTTAAGCCACAAAAATATGGTTTATGTATTATTTTGACCAAACTGTGGAACAGCCCTTCTGATGAATTAAATGTGTGTACGTTTGTGGAAAGTAGAATCTGACACTGATGCACTGTTAAGCTTGCAGATAAGCTCATGGAAACACAAGAAAAAGCAGAAGTTAAGACATTGAATCCACTGGCTTCAATTGTCACAGTTCCTTCAAGATACTTAGATTACATTATTGGCATAGAAATGCTACAGGAGGAGCAGCCATCAACCCATAAAACCCAAAAACAGTGTGCACTCCTCAAAAATACTGGGTATGTCTGCTTGACCAGAAGAAATCCAGTTTGGAGGCCAGGCCAGCTGAGATAAAAAGAACCAAGCCACATGAGGCAGAAGCTGGACACAGATAGGAGACGAGCCTGTGAAGAACAGCTCAGCTCCCCAAAGGCTTCAGGAACCAGAGTGCAGTGAGGGGGAAGAGTACATAGCACAGCTGTGAATGCCTCTAAAGAGAGGCATTTCCTTTCTGGAGTAATTTTTCCTGTGCCTATCTTCAGGAAAGAATTTGTGTGTCAGTTAAGTCCCACTAATGCACTCTCAGAAAACCAGAGCATGTGCTTAAGGGGTTCTTGTATCAAGTTTTACAGGCATCATTTGAGCATGTGAGTTATCCCCTTGGCTTAGTGGGACCACGCATTTCTGGGTCCCTGATGATCTTACTGTAGCCTCCACAGTAAACTCCAAATGAAAAAGGAAAGTGAATGTTACTAATGCAAGAAAGTCCATACATAATTGAAACATTACTGAACACCACGTCCCCCATCTAAGGCTTCATTTGGGGGTATCTGATCCTGTGAACAGCTTGCACAACGAGGCACTGAGGTCAATGGGACTAACAAACCACAGGTTATGCTTTCTGTTGAGTCAGAGGCTTTGCTGGCAAACATTCAGAGCCTATTCTGCAATGATCCACCATGCATGTTCTTATTATCAAGACTGTAGTGCCATTCTGGTGAAATGTTTTAGAGATCTTTCTCTAGTAAAAAACCATAACTGTGCATTACTTTTTGTTGTCTCTTAAACAGAAATACACAAAGCTGTAAAAACACTTCTCATTATGTTTAAAAACCAATCACATTAAAACCAAAGCTGATGCCAAGAATACATTATTCACACAAACCAAGAGATGCAGAAACACTTCACTCCACTGCTATGGACTGCAAGATAAAGTAAGCAGGATAATTCAGTCTGGTTTATGGAGGCCAAATTCATGGTACCTACATTTGTATCTCCCCTTTTTGCCCCACAGTCTGCCTATAAACTTTTTTTAATATACCCTTTCCACTTACACATTCTTTTTTATTACTTCTTCATTCCCTACTCCCATTCCCAGGGCCTGTCTTCCTTTTGTGTTTTGTCTGTTTATCCAGTTGTTCTCCACACTACTGCCCTTTCAACTTCAAAACACCTTTTCCCTACCCAGGCTGCATGAAGAGACACTGTGTTCCACCTTATTTTTCCCCAATCTGGATGTATCTTGAGAAGTCGCAGGTTAGGAAAGGAAGGACTGAAGCTTACTTCACTCATTTCTCTATCGTCCTCCCTCTGGGCTGACCATTTGGTGGATACCCCTTAAGCAGCTCCCAGTGGAAGCACAGGGAAGACATGGAAGTACAAATGGCTGGTCCTTGTTTTCAAATTTGGGACCCGCTGCCCAGCCCTGTTGCTACTGAGGCCAAAAACATTCCTTGATATTGTGGAGTTGGTTGGATGCAGGGACAAAAAGTGATCAAAAGGTGATTCTGGAAGTTTACGGCACAATCCCAGTCCCCTTGACCTATAAAACTCAAGTGGATCTGTCTGACTGATAAGAGGTACTGGGTGTGACCTAAACACTGAGCTCTGGAAATCCATGAGCCTCATCAGTGCACATTTCTTACCTAGACAAGCAAGGCTTTGCGGTGAAGTGAAACATCGAATAGAGGATTATCTATATTTGTGGGCAAAGTCCTCTAGTTAAATCTGAACCACAGATCTTCACATCTGAAAATAAAACCATTATCTAGATTTTCCTCCTGTGGTGGAGATAACATAGCAATGCTGCCAGAGACTTCTATTCCTTATCTCTGCCTTCTGCTACCTTCCTGCTTCCAGGGGAAGAGTAGACAGTTAACAACAGATCCCTCCTCCTTAGGCAAAAAGATGACTTCAGTTACAGCACTTTTGTAGAGTGGGTAGGAGCCACCACCTTCTGTCATTTTGGTAGCAAAGTACCTCACCTCTGTGCACTCACACACACACTTGAAGAAAGCAGAAGAGAGAGCAGCGAAAGCAGAAGAGAGAGCAGCAAAAGCAGGTCTTTTGTCCAAAGATGGCAAGCCAGGAACTGAGGTGACCCCGTATCTTGCCCTGCAGCCTCAAGTGAGCCAAGCAGGATGGACTCAGAGATAGCAACCGAGTCCAGGCCATGAGGCAAAGCACTCTGACAGGGTAGGTCCAAGATCAAACCAGGAAACCAGTTCATAGGTCAGGTCTAGTGATGTTCAGGTAGGGCCATGATGATAAGACAGTGCCCAGTTTAGGCTGGGAAGCCAGTCCAGACATTGAGTTCCAGAGAGAAGGTCTCCCTATCCAGCCCTAGCCAGGCTGAGCTGGAGACCAAAATATGCCCCAATAGCTCAAGCAGAGGTTGACAGTCCCCAGCTGAACTAAAAAGGGGCTCTACTCCCTTTTGAGATGGTTGGGTGGAGGCCCCAGATGGGGCTGGCCAGGTTTATTGAGAACTGTTAAGTGTTCTCAGGACCCTGATGCAGGGAATGAGAAAAAGAAAAAATATACTTCTGTGCAAAATATACTTCTGTGTGTATATATATATATACACAAGCAACATATATGTCACTATGCTAATTCTCTGTTTCTTAAGCCCCCTTCTCCATTTCCAAACATCTGGCTTATGATTTTAGAACCTCTAAGGCTTGGAATAAACCTTAACTCTAAAAATGTATGTGATGTCACACAGCAAGCAAAAGATTAGGAAGTTAAAGAAAGACACAGCTGCAATAAAGGGATCGAAAGGACTTTTAAGCAAAAGTTTCAAGCTGCAAATAATATGGCCTGCATTCCAATTTGCATCCAGGCTACTTTAAAATCTATTCAAGAACTTTCTAGTTTGTCTGTCTACAAATCATTATAAATCTGGAAAGAATTCTTCTGCACTTCTGACACCCTTCCACATCCTTTTTTTTTCCTTTTCTTTCCTTTTTTTTTTTTCCTGCTACTACCTGTTGTGTTCACTTTTAGACTGTTGTCCCCAAATTGATTCTACCTTTGATCTTTCCATTCCACAAGGGTAACTTTTTCAAGCTGCTCTCTAGTTTTTATGGTCTTTAGTGGCACCTGTACTCCTTCCTAAGTTAAAAATCAATTGAAAAATTAGTGTTGTTTTCCTTCTCCCTGCTCTCTAGTAGATACCAGTGAGTATCTGGCACATCATTCAGGTTATTCCAAGCAGTGTGCAGACAGACTTGAATGCAAACACACACAGGGCTGGGCTTGCAAGTGCTGGATTTCCTGGAATGAGATTATATTCTAATTATCCTGCAGTAAGACATTTCAGGGCTGTTGAAAAAAGGTATACAAAATATGAAACAATTATTCTTATTAATAACTCACTTTACCTCATGTCTCAGCCTAATTTGGTTTTCTCTGTGCTTACAGTCTGATTTTATGTGATAATTATTCCTGGCCAAATTACCTGAAACAATTTTTTAAACATTTAGTTTTGCAAATGTTCCTGTACAAATGCAAATCCCTTAATAGAGTTCAGTTATTATGTTTATTCTTGCCTCTTTATTGCAAGTTTGTATAATTAGTTTTTAATTTAGTTTATGTTGTAATCTTTTAATATTTAAAACCCTGTCCATGTGCTACCATTACCTCAAATAGACCAGGTTGAAGTCAGGTGGATTTCAAGGCTGTGGATAAATGTTTTCTACTCATGTTACTTTTTTAGCTGTGGCTGTGTGTGTCAGAGTCCCACCTGAAGTTCACAGCTCCTGCTTTGCCAGCAGAAGGGGTTCTGTGGACACTCCTTGAGCTGCTCCACAGCTAGTTCAGACTGCCTTCTTCAGTGCTTTGAGATAACTTAGTTCATTCTGTAAAGAAGCAAATGGTGAATGTAAACAGATTTCCACCTGCTGGCTGATTAGTGGGAATGGAGACCTCTGCACTTGAACGGTCACCAGTACCTCGGGGAGGCATTATCTTTAACCAGCAGAGACAGTCTCACAGTAAACATGTGCTTATGACCTGGCTTAGCTGAAACCTGGAAAGCGAGAATGCTGCAAAAACTGCATTACCTTTGAAAAGAGATGGGGGTGACCAAGAATGGTGCATGGAACTGCACGTGAGCATGCAGGACACCGTGAGCGACTGCATTTCTCACTGGGTTTTTCTGGAAAATGCAGGTGTGGAGCCAGCATACAGCAAATCTTCCCAGATTGCACAGATGACTCAACAGAACTTCAAAACCATCTCTATGGAAGAGTCATTCCAGGATGATTCATGACTACCGTTAGGAGGAGATTATCCAGGGAGAGGACAAGGACAGTTTCAGCCTCAAATTGCTTCAGAGAAAATGAATCTGATTCACACTAAACTGGCTACCACGAGTGCCCATCATGCCCTGATCTTTAGAGACTGACAGCCACTTAGCACGCCTTAATGGAGGAGGTCTGAATATTTTAGGAACTACAGAGCAGCCCATAAGACTTGAGCCAACAATTTCACACAGAAGATTTGGGCAGGGACTGCAGCTACCTGCATCTGGGAGCACTCTCACATGCTGGAGAGATGCGGTGAGGGCTCCTCACTTGATGACCGTGTTCTTATCAGAAGAGAAGCCTCACATCTGAGAAACTGAAGATGAGGACAGTCGATAGAGAAAACCAAACTTGATGGGAAGAGCACTGCACATGCACATTTGAGTCCAGGCAGCTTCTTGCACCCTTTCCCATCTCTGTAATTATGGAGAGGCTGCCAGGATCCAGCCTTCAATAAAAGGCATCTGTTCCTGAAGTGAAAACCAGCACTTAGTTGCTAACAGCACACAGTAACTCCACACATCAGTGCAAAGCAGGAAATGAAAAACGCCTTTTCTAACTGTGTTATAATGGCAATTTTAGGTAGATGGAACATTAGCAGCAGATGCCAAGCTGGAAGCTGGCCACACCATTGGCTTTTCAGCTGCAGCTTTGGTCTTTGGAAGCTTTTCACAGGCTGACAATGCTTCAGAAGAGTCTACTTTTGTCAGGGATTACAAAAATCAATTGCATCACTTGTACATAACATGAATGGTTACCATGTGGACAGCCTTTTCAACCAACTGGCATTTATTCTAGGTTATCACATCAAGAGTGCCACAGGAAGCTTTCTCCATCTTTGTGGTGCAGTTTGTCAGAAGATGATTTCCATTTTTAAACTCAGTTTTTCTCATTCAAAGAAGAATAGATTATTTTTCTCCCAATGGGCAAAATTAGTTTGTGTGGTAAAGTGTCTTGTGAGGCATTTCAAGGCTTGTGCACAACACCCATATCACTGTAGTGGTGCACCTCTTGTCTTTTAGATTTCTATAAAATGGATCTTGAGCTCTACCTACCTTTCAATCCTTCTTTCAGTGCAGAAAACTGTACCAGGTGGTGGGAATTATAGTTCTGCCAATGTCAAACCTCCTTGCCGTTGGTAAATCTTTCTCAATCAAAACATATGCATTTCATACATGAATATCACTCAAGGTACACCCGAGCAGAGGGGCAGGTTTCCCAGCTCAGCCCACGTATCTTCACTACAGTCTTTTGGAATAGCAGAGACAAACCAAAATGTCCTAAAAGCCATCTGGCTTCACTCTGGCGGAGTTGCCTGACTTGCTAATATGAAGTTAGCAGAGGACCTTATATATCCTTTTCTCTTCTCTGAGGATGGCATAAGGATTGAGACTAGGACATCCTCACCACTAGTCGATGCTTGGTTGCTGCCCTCAGCTCAATTGCTTCTCCTTTCAAACTGCTCTTGGGACCACCAGCAGCTGGCACAAATCAAAGAAGCTTTCAGACTCCACCTTCAGTTAGGAAACTTGGTTTGTCCACTTCTGGCCGAAGATTCAGAGTGTGGGCGTGGTTTAAAAACATTTCCCTTTTCTACTCCCTCCACCACTGCCACCCCACCCCAGTTATGCTTTGTATCTGCTGCAGAGACTTGGGACACACTACTTAGCAACTCCTACACAATTATTTGGTTAAAGGAACCATTCCGCTTCAAGTGAGACACCGTTATGTCATGGATCTGCACCAAACGCTTTCCAAATGATCTTTCATCCAACAGTCCAGAGCAGCTGTTTATATTTAAGGAGCATCAGAAGTTACTAAGTGTCTCTGAAATGCCTATGGGATTTAAATGTTCCCTGTGAGGTCTACTTGATAGACTCATTGTAATTTTGACTGGGCCATAGGACTGATTTGTCTGCCCGTTGAGTATTTCCTAGTGCATAGCAAAGAAAAGGTAGCAAAAATACATTTCCATACATATGCATAGCATACATATACCTTATGTAACATGTATTTCCATGTGTACTGACATATAAAGATGTGCTCAGAATACATTGCACGCTGTAAAGTTCACCACTTAGCAGCTGGGAAACACCACAAGGAATGTCACCTGTGCAGCATAGTCCTGTGTAGTGAGTACTGGAGCTCGACATCGTGTTGTGCTCCTTTGCCGTGTGTGAAGGCAAACACATGCTCTGTGTGTTGCTGAGGGTGGGACCCCGGTGAAACAGGATCAGACGTGTTTTGATCACAGCTCGTCCCAAGAAAGAGTCACTGCCCTGGTGCTACCACCAGCTGCTCATCACCCCTTCTCTACCAGGGACATAACCACACTTTCTGATCTGCCAGCGCAGCTCCATCTGTAGTCATTTCCTAACTCAAATTCTGTCAAATGATCCAGTTTTTTTGGGGGGGCAGCACGGGGGTGTCTGTGTTTTTAAATGGCAGTCAAAGCATTAGGCAGATCATTTTTGCAGAGCTGAGGAACAGTGAGATATGCTTTTCTACGAGCAGACCTGAGAGGTCAGCAACCCGTGAGACAGGATCTGCTGCAGCCAGAAAATTGTGTGTGACTGCACCATTAATGAGCTCCTGTTCAATATTCCTTTTTGCCATATTGCTCAAGGCATGGTACCAAGGCCTTAGTAATGGTACCACTCAAACCCTGTGGCGCAGACAGAATTACTAATATCCATAACACCGCCACTCTAGTATCACAAATACACATTTGTTCATTAATTTTAAATGCCCAGTTTGATTTTTTTTTTCAGAAGCTTTAGCATTATACAGCACTTTACTTGACAAGAGAACAACTTACATTGACTTTTACTGCAAACATAAGCATCAGCACCTGAAATCTGGAATAGAGTACATAAGAAACATACTTGCTTAAATAAGCTCTCAGACTGTCAAAGCTTGATTAACATCATATAGGAATTAGAGCAAAACCAAGATACAACTCTGACAGTCTCTAGTCTCCATCCTCAGTTCTGTGGCTCATGAAATACCCATTTGCCAATTTCTATGCAGAACAAGGAAGGGGACCCTGGATCTGTCCCAGAGCATATCCATCCTGCGCCTTCAGCAAATAAGTGTCCTGAGGAAAAAAATATGTATGATGATGCTGTTCAATCTATAGGTCTCAGGACACAGAACATTTTTAAACCTTAATTCTAGCACTGCCCAAAAAGTAAGAACTTGGCATTTTTAAACATTTATAAGAAAAAAAAAAAAGGCCATTATTTCCTAAGTTTATAAAAACACACTGAAAGCCCAGAAATGTGCTTCTGTTTTCTCTCAGTACCCCAGCACACAGGAGCCTGCATACTGCACTTGAAGACATCACCTACTTTAGCTAAAGGACAAATTTCATTAGTGTTTGACCATTGCCTGGTATATCTGACAGGCCCCCACCTGGTATGACGTTTGTGTATGTGTGTGTGTACACCGCAAACACACACACACACTTTGCCAGTGGGTTTCAGTGCTATTTGCAGACACTGTATGAACCAAAGAAATATATGCTGCAAGAGGCACATAGAGCCATAGAATGGTTTGGTATGAAAGGGACCTTACAGATTATCTGGTTCCAACCCCATTGCTAAGTGCAGACACACCTTTCACTGGACCAGGTGGATCAGAGCCCTATCCAGCCTGGACTTGAACACTTGCAGGGATGGGGCAGCCATAACTTCTCTGGGAAGCCTGTTCCAGTGCCCCACCACCCTCACAGTCAAGACTTTTTCCCTAATATCAGATCTCAACCTATCTGTCTGTGTCAATAATGAAGTTATTAAATAACACTGGTCCCAGTACAGTCCCTGAGGGACATCATTTATCACTGATGTCCATTGGGACACATGCTCTTCTGCTTTCCCTTCCCAAGCTTGACTAACTCTATCCCACCCCACTATGATGTTCCTGGTTTGATTCCTTTCCTTTGGCAGTCCTCAGCCCAATCCACTTCTCCTTGTCTGCTGAATCCCTTCCTTCCTCCCTTCCTTCCTCCTCTGGGCTATGAATCCCCATCTGAGGCTCTTTGCCAAACTGCACCTTCCCCTACCTGAATCTCTTCCTCCCTTCAGTCCTTCTGCTTCACAAGCATCCCCTTGCTGTACAGTCTCCCTGCCCCCGATGAATGCTCTGCCTTCTGCCTCCTTGCCCAGACAGTCCCAGCTCTGCCCCAAAACTTCCTCCTAAAAAGTCTCTCAGCCCACCAGGGTGCCTCTGTAGACCCTTCATCCAGCTCATCTTCTGCCTTTTCTTACCCTGACTTCTTTTCCCTGTCCCACTGTCGTTCTGATTTTCCAAACAGTCTCACATTGTTGAACCAGTTCTGACTTTACTCTCCCAGCTCCCACACTCATCCTCCTTTTCCATTTCCTTATCAAGCTTGTCATCTTCCTTTTAGCTTTCTCTATCTCAGTTATCCCTTAAACCCTGGTTTCCAGACTCCTCTTCCACAACTTCTCCTCTGTTTTGGAACTACCAACTGCTTGGCTGGTAGCATGTGGATGGATTACTAAAGATGGAAAGAAGGGGACTCAGTCTGGTTTTGTCCCTTCAACCCAAGGCCTGAGTTGGAGCTGCTGCTGGCTCTGTCCTTACAGACATCTTGACCTGATTTCAGACACCTCAAGTACCTTAGCATGTCAGCTGCACAAATAAAATCTCTTGATTGCTTACAACATGAGAGCTTAAGCTCAAGCTGTAGTCCTCAGGGAATGGCAGGCCAGACCTTGGGGTCAGAGACCTCGCACTTACATCACTATAAAAATAGCCAGGACTATCTTCATCCTTCTAATACATTACTATAAAACCTGTATGGAGTATCAGGACCAGTTATATGCCTGTACTTATATTAGACACGACAAAATATGCTTCAAAGCATGTACCATCTAATTAGACAAAAAAAAAAACCAAAAACCATCCCAAGAAACAAACCAGAAAAAAAACCTCCAAACACAGATGGAAGTGCTATTGCCTTAGTATAATTTACTAGTTTTGGACATACTCAGGGAATGTTGATAGCTTGCTCTGCAGGGCCATTTACAGAATGCTTTGATAATCCCCAGAGGTTTCCTCCTGAGCAAGTGCTGAGAACCTGGAAGTACGTAATAATGAGCTCCTACCAGAGACCTCTCACATGCTTGCATAATTCGTGATGGAAAACACTCCACACTGATCCTCTGCATTCATTCACTTTCCCTTCACCACTCCTGCTGAGCTAGCAGAACAGTTTGGGCAACTTAGGACTTCGCTTCCCAACCAGTGAGGTATGTCCTCGTTGAAGGTGAAGCTCAGAGCAGTGCAAGGGGGCCAAGTGAATAAGCTCTGCTGGGGTCTGTGGGTTGTTCTTGGGAGCTGGCAGTAAGAAAAAGCATTAGGAGCATGGGGGGATGGGACACAGGAGAGCAGCAAATACTCTGTCTAGCAAGAGGAAATGGGAAATTCCAGCTGATATGGGCAAAGGTGGAAGTTATGTGCTGGGAACAAGGGTTGGGAGGCAAAGTGCAAAGAGGCTGGCTCCAAAAATGTTGGTAACCACTGGCCTAGAGACACTGGCAGCTTGCAGCAATTAATGTATTCCATTACCTCATGGTTTTATGCTTCAGATGCAGATTAATAGCACTCATTCAAAGAAAGAATGACATCATCTGCATAAAATCCTTTCCAGTGTCATACAGTATTCTCTTGCTCTCTGATTATTGCTGGTCTACTGGATTAGTGATGGTGTTTCAGATTTTGTTTTACAATTTAAAAAATGTAAGTCCCTCAATCCTCCATTCAAGCCTGTTTTGTAAGAATCCTCTTAATGGAGAAAGGGACTTTGTCTTCAAATATTTTTTCTTCACCTTCTCATTCCTATAGCAAACTTTCTGCAGAGGTTTTGTGTGTCTTCACAACCTCAAAGGTGGTTGTAGTGAGTGGGAGTCAGTTGTGTCACAAGTACTAAGCAAAAGGACAATAGGAAATGCCCCAAGTTGTGTCAGAGGAGGTTTAGATTGGACATTAGGACATTGCCCAGGGAAGTGGTTGAGTCACCATCCCCAGAGATATTTAAAAGAAGTGTAGATGTGGCACCTGAGGACATGGATTAGTAGTGGACTCAGTAGTGCTGGGTAAACGGTTGAGCTCAATGATCTTAAAGGCCTTTTCCAACTTAAATGATTCTATGACTCAGCCTTCATCCTAGCAGGGTCATCTGGGGGCAGTTTGTATACTTGTGGAACCTTTTTTTGAGGAAAAACAGTCATTAGACTCCTACACACCATTCTGCGTAGGCAGCACAATCTAGCTCTGCAATTTTTTGATGCCATTGCCTTATTAAAAATAAATAATCTCTAAAGATAACAGGACAAAGGAAATAAGACACAATATTCCTTTGGACGGAAAATCTCTTATATGCTCATATGATACAACCTGTTATCAAAGTACTACTTGAATTTCAGAGAAATATGGTTTTTCCTCGGCATTTTCACAGTTTCCATTAAACACCAATTGAGTTCACATACATGTGCCAGAAGGAGAATATACCCAAGAGTATATATAAAAATGAATGAGCGAAACAAATTCTAAATACTTTACTGCTTTATTTGTCTATTCATTTTTCAATCCATTTCTAATCTGAAACCTGCAATTAAGGTGTTGTGCTATCTGAAACAATGGGCTGGGTTTACATATAGCTGTCAATTACCACAGAAGGTGCAGGGAAACATTCTGTAAAGCTCTGTCTGCACCATGCAAAAAGGAAATCACAGCTGCAGCTAAGCAAGCAACATAATAATAATTTCCCTGAAGTCATCTGCTTGAATTTTCAAACGAATTCACCATGAGCAGGCTTAAGTTCAAATAACATTCCTTTTCCAGCAGCTTGCTGTCTGTTCAATAGTCCAGACTCTTGTGGAAAGGATACTTCCAGGACCTTAGAGCTGGGAAGATTTTCTGTGTGTCTGACTATTGTTCCCTGCTGTGGCTTGCAGACACACTGCATCTGAATTTGTATAAATGACAAAGCCCTGTCTTTAAAAGGAAGGGCTAAGGAAGGAAGAGGTAAAGCAATTCTTTCTATTATTTCCTCTAAAGAGATACTGTCTGTTCAGAAACACCTCACTTCCAGCTTGAACTTCTCTTAACTAACCTAGACTTTTCATGTCAGTGATCTTTCCACTGTTTACCCAGTATTTATAATCTCTTGCAGCATTGGTTTTGACAAGGTAAACAAGCTAAACTCTTCTGGTATCCTCCCATAGAAATTTTCTAGATGGTCCAAGAAACCAACAAACAAACAAACAAACAAACAAACAAACCAACCAACCAAAAAAAGCTCCCAACCTGAACAAAACCAAAACAAACTAACCAACTAAGCAAACAAAAGAATCACAAAAGCAGACCTGTATCCAGACCTACATATGCAGGTTTCCATCAGATGTGTGTCACCTTGCAAATAATAAATAAATTCTTAGTATTGTTCTGTGTTGCTGCAAGAAAACAGACTGGCCCAATGCTCCAGAGGGAGCAAAAGGACAGTATTGTTTAAGCCCCTGGCTGAACATCAACATAACCCAGTGCAGGTTAGGCCTGTTTTTCAGAAATGTTAAACGCCCTCAACCTTCCTTGACTTCAGGTGGAGTTGAAGATGCTCAGACAAGGCCTTTGAAAGCACGATTTGGCTCTTGAGGTAGGTGTAGAATGAGTTTGTGTTCACACAATAGTTTGATGCAGCATCTCATGTCCTCAGGTACATTTATAGTTGAGAATGGTGGCAAGCTCTCACATTCTTAGAAACCCTTTTTGCTCTTCCAGTTGCTTCAACTTGGCACTCTCATTCTCTGAGTGAATCACAAGTGGGCAGAAACTGTCTGAAGGAAGTATTTTCTGGCCATTGGAGAAAGTTGACTCATCCACACTAAATCCTCTGAAGAGACTGATTACAGAAAATATCCAGTTGTTGATGCTATGTGACCTCTTGTTTTCAGAGACCTTTACTTGGACTTGTGCTTGGGTAGTGGATGGATGGATGGATGGATAGATGGATGGATGGATGGATGGGTGGACAGAAGGATGGATGAAATCTCCGTGCTATAGAAAGAGAGGTGAAACTCTGTCTTTGGCACTTTCAACAGATTGAGACAGTGCAATAGATATGATAAAGATATGCAATAGATATGATAAAGAAAGTAGTGCCAAGTTGCATCCTTTTGACTCTTTGTTATTAATCTTGGAAGAAAGAAGGGGTTAGGGCTCACAAAAGGGAGAGGCAAACTATTGGTCCATGTTGTAGGGTCAGGTCCAGAGATAAGAGGCTCTGCATTTCTGAGAGCAAGACCCCAGAAAGCACTCAAAATTATGTTCAGCATGATGAGAAAACTGAGGCATGGAGTGGCACACAGACATGTTATTGTTTTGCCTAGATCTGTATTTCTCTTGTGCTGCCTAAAATAGTGTTGAGGGAGCTGTAAGGGGGAGGATTGGGATGCGGTTGGAAACCTCATGCAAAGGCTGCAGTATTCACTTCAGCTATCATGTGTCCCTGAGGAGGCAGCCTGCCAGAATATCCACAGAGCTGGTGCTCTGGGAAAGAGTTTGTTTAAGCCATCAGGGAGTCTCTGAGACCAGAGACCAGTCTCAGGATCTGCATCAGTGAAAGCAAACCATTACATGGAGGTCAAGTTCATTCTGACTAAAGATCTGAGTTGGCACCAAAGACAAATCAGCTACAAAGTTTTTGCTCATAAACTTGGCACTTAGCTCCAAAACTCCCACTGAATACCAAGGCTGACTGAATACCAAGGTCCCAGTTCTCATAGAGGGATGCTCAGAGAGGGTCTGCTCTTTGGGAATGCATCCAGAAATCCAAAGATGTGAAGCAAAAGAGATGGAGCAACTGGACCGAGCCACACAAGGAGGAGGGAGAGAAGGGCTACAACACCAAGATCTCCAGAGATCACCATGTGGACTGCTGGGGAATGATGAATTGAATCTTCAATTTGCAGCCTTGCAGCTGCCTGGGAAAATGGGAAACCCTGTGGTTTTCAGGCTCTCTGGTCCCAGTCCTGCCAATCATATGGAAAGCCCTGGGATAAGCGACTGAGGGATTCTAGCACCCTTCCTTGTTCAGCAGCCTACCAGAAATGCAGTGACCCAAGGGTTTTCCTTTTCATGAAAAAACGTTGAAATTCAGGTTTCATTCCAATTTGAAATGAAACCAGATTTTGCAACATCAAAATCCTCCACAAAATGAAATGATTTTTCATAGCACAGCTTTACTGATTGATGCAGACTGCATGTAACTGAGAAGAGCCTGCTAAGCGGGTGTTTCAATCAGAATTTCCTGGTCTGTCACTTCCAAGAAGACAATTCACCACAAAGCTGATGGCTGCAGTTTTGCAGGAAGGCGGTGAGAAAGCCAGTCGGGCACAGCGTCGGCGCAATGTCACACGGTGTCTGGGTGCTGCTGCTGATGTGACAGCTTCTCGGGAGAGGTCTGTTCACACACTGCACCTTCCCTTTTTGGTGCTGCTGACATGCCTAGACCGTGGTGAGAGTCTTTTCCTCGTGGACACAGGCACAGTTACCTGGCTCTCCTGGCCCAGAGCTGTTCACACTGCAGGTAGAAATGCCACAACCATTGGGGTTAGCTGAGCTCACCAGTACCTGATTTAAGGTGGACAGAAAAATAAACTGAGGATGGAGGAGCTCTGTAGATGAAGGAATGTTGCATCAAATGTTCTTTGCACAGAAATTACTTCTGTTTATCACCATTAAGCACATGCACATGGCTTCAGTTTTTTACAGCAGTTGTCCAACTTACCTGCTGAGTATGGATGATAAGATACTCGACTGTGAGGAAGATTCAATTAATTCTGCTCTGCAGTTAGTTTCGTAAATTCATTTGATAGTCTGGTCTGAGCGACACAGTGTTATTAATATCTGCAGGAGGCACAGGAGAATTCTGCAGAGTAATATTTCTGAAACAAAGGCTCTAAGGCATGATTGAGACAATGCAACTTCTCCCTTGTACAAGATGATTACTTTAAACTCACTTCTCTTTAAATATCAAAAGCTGGTGCCACAAAGACAGGTTTAAAATCCTTATTTTTTTGCTATTTATTTTACTGGAAGAAAATGAAAACAGAATAAGCATAGACTTTAAATGATGCTTTTCAGGAAATACAACTTACAAAACAAAGGAACAGGCTTGTATGGCTTTTTTCATCTCTTTACCTCTGGAGCAAATCCTGAGTTTAACTGCATGTATAACTTGTCCTTTCTGTTGCAGGTGTTGCTATCTTTCTGGCTTTTTTCATGTTATTATTTCATTTACCTCCAGCAGTTACAACAAAGTGGACAATCTTCTTCCCCAAAAGAAGAACAGAAATGGGTCCCCCCTTGAAGGAATTCCCCACCTAAGAAAAGTGTTCCTACAACCTGTTCCTACAAGCTACTCAAACACAGGGAGCACAGGTTTCCCATGGGTTTTATTTAAATCATTAAAATTGTTAAAATAATAAAATAATAATAAAAAATAACTCACTACAATTTAGATTATTCTCGCGACACCCAATGAAAAGAAGTTCCAGTTTGTCTAAGATCTGTCAGTCTGTATGTGTTTATAAGTATGGCAGCCCCATTCTCCATTCCCCTCCAAATTCTGATTTTCTGGATGCAGTTTTACAATGAGAGCCCCAGCTCTGCAGCCCATACTTAAGTCAAGTGCTTGCATTAGACCAGGACGTCTCCACTGTGGCACCCAGCTTGCATCAGTATGGCCAAGGCAAGCAAAAATACACTTGCAGCAAAGTTTTCTGCAGACAGAAAAGAAGAAATCTATATCGAACAGAGTAAGCAAGACAGTATTTTCACTACTTAAAAATCAATACTCTCTGGGAACTTCACCTCATCCTTAAGGTATCTAATTACTTGTGGACTTCCATTCTCAGTGACATGTAGTGTTGAAGGGAGGAAAGCTAATGGGAACTGTTTGTCTTCCTTTATGCGGCAGAAATGTCAGGTTTAAGAGTTGTATTTGTTACAAGCACACTCTTTCCTTGGGGAAACATTACGTTTTTAATCCACTCAGTATCTTGCTACCAAGACAGGTACTGGTTGGAGCAATACATATCTTTTCAGTGCAGTCTGGGATCTCAGTTTACCAGTAAATAAACTACAAAAAAAATTCAAAGGAGCATTTCTCTTTGGCCAGGGTTGTAAGGCACACAAAATCCAGGCCTGGTTGTAGCACACTCCTCTTCTACTCTACCAGAATACACAACCATTCCAAAAGAAAAAAAAAAAAAAAAAGCACAGTGATTAACATAGTGAGCTCATTTGAAAAACATCTGAAAAGTTTCTAGGAGCATTTCCACTGACCTGCTCTTTCATACCAGACATCTTTTGTTCCCCTCCTCTTTGGCTGCAAGCTGTCTGTGAATACTTACATGGGTGTAGTAGTTCACACTGGAACAGTAACTTTTCTCTGGGGAATTTTAGGTGTCTGTACAAGGTGTGGAGGCCTTTGGTTTGTCCAAAGAGGAGTTCTTCTAGGACAGACCAATTAGTTGCTTTAGTCAAGGAGAAGGAAATGCAACTACCCATTCTCTTTTTTTTTTTTTTATTTTCTATTATTTCTTTTAAATTTAACTTTACACTGAGTGCTAGGCAAAATAAACATCTCCCATGGAATTTATATGAATGACAGAGCAAACTCCAGAACTTTACATAATAGGTAAATAAACTGAGAATTCTCTCCACCAGGTGTGTTGGTGGAAATGTGGAGTAGCCCAGATGAAATTATTGAAGTAATTCCACACAAAGGAGTAAGTATGAATTAGGTTCCACAGTGCTAGAAAGGATCAAAGAAGAGGAATAATCAGGTAGGAGTAAGGATGATGGTACACAGACTTTGTCATGGTAGCATAAGAATGAAACACAGACAAAGAGAATTAGCCACCCTTGCTCGCACACAGGGCTGCTGCAATGCTGCAGAGTATGTTGTTACTTGGGTGAAATACTCGGCGTTGCCTTATGGGGTGTGCATGCCTGCAAAGTTCAAATATTTCATGTGAGACCTATCTAGCCTGGAGGGAAATTCCTGCTGCCCCTATATTTAACTTGCATTACAGAAGGCCAATAAAATTCCCCTCGGATTTAACTGTCTCAGTAACAATTGCCCAAAATTAGCGTGCAGCCTTTTTTTTTTTTTTTTTTAAAGAATCTAGAGCAATCAGAAGGAATTTTACTAGATCAAATAATATTTACCCCATGCTAAAGTGGGATGCCTCTTGAGAGGAGCCTGGCCTGTGGCTGGAAAGGGGGTGTGAAGGGCACCTGGACCCTCACAAGTGACCTCCCCCCTCTGGATCAAGCAGTGTGGCCAAGCAAGGGCAGCTGCCATGCTGGCAGCGGTCTGGGAAGTGCTTCCAGATGCATCGCTTCCTGCAAAGTGGGGAAGGTGCTCATGCCTGTGCCTTACTTCTGTAGCAGCATCCCTGGACACCCTAACCCATCCAAGGATGGGCTGAATGGGGCTCTGAGCAACCTTATCTAGTGGATGGTGTCCCTACCCATGGCAAGGGGTTTGAACTAGATGATTTTTAGGGTCCCTTCCAACCCAAAGATTCTGTGATTCTGGGAAGAAGTTTCACGTCAGGCACATGCCAAGAGGCAGCTGTGCCTCACTGGGGCAGGGTGAGGGCCAGAGATATTGCAGCAGTGGGAAACTGTCCACCAGCACTTGCAAGGCAACACCAGCCTTGGGAGCACAGCTGAAGCTTCCCCACTGCCACTTGTGGGGGACAGGCTGCAGCTCTTCCTTGTCATCTCTTCCACTGCCCCCTTCAGAGGCAAGCAATGTGCTCACCAGTTCCTTTGGCAATTGTGCAGCTGCTGGAGGTGACAGTACAGGAGAGGATGTCTTGCGCTCCCAAATTGTGCTGTGCTGCACTTCAGCTACACTGGTGCCACCAAATTACAAAGCTGTTGAAGTGGGCAGGGACTTCTGGAGATCATCCAGTCCAACCTCCCTTCTCAAACTAGGGACAACTATGAGAAGTTTTTGAGAGCCATTTTTAGTTGGGTTTTGAAGGATGGAGATTTCACAACCTCCCTGGACACCTCTCCTAGTGTTCCACTTTCAGAGTGAAGGCTTAAATGCATATTCCTGTATTTCAGTGTGTGCCCATTCTCTCTTGTCCCGTCACTGGGCACGACTTTACATCTTTCCTTCAGATATTTTTACACATATCTTGAGCCTTCTCTTCTCTGCGTGAAACAGTCTTAGCTTTTCCATGACAGAATGCAGGTGCTCAAGACAAGAACACAGCCATAGAACCATACTGACCAATCAACAGTTTATGCACAATCACCCTTTTTTATACCTTTGCCCTGCTATTTTCCCACTTTTGTTCCTGCTAAAATCATCTAACCCCTTTCCTTGTACTGCCTATCACGTAGTCTGACAAAGACATCGTTGTAGAAGGCTATCAGATTTACTGAGCACAGCTTGCCCTTCTGAAGTCCATGCTGACTCCTAGTCACCTACTTACTCTTCATATGTTTGGAAACTATTTCCTGCATGAGTTTTTCCATTATCTTCCCAGGGATCTAAGTGAGGCTGAATGGCCTCTAGTTCCCCAGATCCTCCTTCCTGAAGACAGGCAGTGACATTATTTTTTCTTCCACTCCAAAGGTACCTCTCCCTGTGCCTGTGAGTGCACCCTGCCAGCTCCCGTGGACAGGTGTGTCCAGGTTAAGTGCTCCCTAACCCAGTCCTCTTGCACTGAGAGCAGGTCTTCCTTGCTCTGGGCCTTCCCTCTGGTCTCAGGGCCCTTGGACTGCTGAAGTCCAGCCTTACAGTAAAATCCAATGGGAAGAAGACATTGACCTTTTCTATGCCCTTTACCACCAAGTCTCCTGCCCTTCTGCCCCATACAGCACTAAGCCCATATTTTCCCTAGTTTTCCTTTTCCTCTTAATGTACCCAGAGAAGCTGTTCTTGTTGTCCTTTACCTCCCCTTAAAGATTCAACTCCATATGGGCTGACTTTTCTTATCCCAGTCATGCACTCTCAGTGCCTCTGTATTCCTCCTGGACCACCTGCACCCACTTTTTACATACTTCCTTTTTACTTTTCAATTTGTTACCAGGAGCTCCTTGTTCATCCATGCAGATCTGCTACCTTTTCTTGATATCCTGCTCATTCTGGTGCTGGGAACAGATGACTTTTGAAAATCAATCAGCTCTCCTGTACCTTCTCTCCAGGGATGTTTCCTGTAGGATTCTTCCAAGCATATCCAAGTCCAAGTCTGCTGTCCTGAAAACCAGGGTTGTAATATTGCTTTGAGCCCTGTTCCCTCCCTTCAGGATCCTCAGCTCCAGCATATCAAATGCTGAAGAGCAGGCAAGCACCTTGTTCCCAGCTTGGGTTCTGGCATAAGATGTATATGAAAAGCCAATTCTTCATGTGCTTGAATGAGGAAAAAGACTGAGTCTAAAAATAACAATAATAAAAATGATAGATCTTCCTTTGGAAATGTTGGCTGAAACATTTGTTTTTGTCTCCTTTTTTGTTCCCAAATGGCTTTTATGAGAATATTTCTTAGTGCTTTTACATAACATTTTATATTGTGTTAAATCACTGATCAGATTTCTTTGAAGAGAATTCTTGTGGGGCTTTTGCAATGCTAGAAAAAGAAGAAAAAAAGGAAAGCATATTCTTTTCTTTCTTTCCAATTGGAAAAAGTCAACTCAAATCAACAGGGAAATGGTTTAATTTCAGGCTCCTAGAGAGATACTAGAAACACTGGCAAGGAGGAGAAAAATAATTTTAAAATGTACAACTGATACTTTATATTCATTCTGAATGTTTTGCCTGGTTTTCCTTGTCTGCTGAAATGGTGTCAACAATTTTTTTAAAGATGCAGATTTAAAATATCTAGCTCAATCAGATCCGTAGTCTTTGTTTGCAAAGAAGACAAGGCCAGTGTTCCTGAGAGGCGACACAGCATGATGAATTCAGACTGCTACCACTGCCCTGCTTTTTGACAGACACAGCTGAACCAGGGAATTTTTTATTTCTTTTGATGAGTGTAAGAATAAGTCCTATTAAGGTTTTTCTGTTCATTGCTTATGGTTATTAAACTATTTACATCTAACTGCAAGCTATTTAAACTGGACTTCACATAAAATTTGCACAAAATAATCTGATGTTAGATGAAGAATGTACATCATAAATATGGCCAGAAAAGTCTGTAAAAGTACACAAAGCAGTTAGTGTGGCTGAAAGATCTACAGAGATTTCTGGCAACTGTGGCAAGTTTTGGAATCTGTAAGTATGTAAACATTGCTTGAAGGAGGTTTCATCTCAAATGGTAAAACTTGCATGTTAACTATCACCAGGCCGATTTTCCATTTTGTCTTGTAGCCTTTGGTACCAACAGTGTAGAAACATGAAAGAAACTATTGCCCTTTCCACGGGCATGGGTGTGATGGACATCAAATTGCCAATTTGTGTGTGGTGCTCATTTTAGTACCCCCAGGAAAACCATCTCTGTCTGCTCTGGCCCCTGACTGAACACTGTCCATTTTTATTTCCTGCTTTCCAAGACTCCTGTGCAAATAATTTTCATTTTAAGACCAGAATGAAAATAATTTAAGAAAGACTTAATAATCAGTATCTTTACTGAAATGAATAGCTTTTTTTTTCCTCAAGAAAGCTCAACAACTTCTCTATGGGGGAATTACTGAGTGCCAAACTTCTCATCGTTGCCTCAGTTTGGCACCTTCACTTAAATGTCTCACAAGCTGAGTACTGGTCCATAACAAATACTCTTGACTGGATTTCTAATTGAAACCATTAACATTTTTTGGGTTCTGTAATAAAAAATAAATATAATACAAATCAGACTGACAGTCTGGGTGTTTTTTGGATACCTAAAAGTAACTCTCAAACTTGAGAGAAAGAGTTGTTGTTATTCACTGTATAAGCCATTGGAGCACATTCCAGCACAGATAAATGAAATCTCTACTGCATTAAACATAGATAGCAAAACAAAAAGAAGTCTGCTTACAAATCCAGGGAGATTTTCATGCATAAAAGCAAAGCTGCTGAAATTCTAGCAGGATTAAAATTTGGAAAAATATGCAATTACAACCTAGTATTTCATAAAAAACAATTTAAAATTATTCCACCTTTTAAAAATACTGGTGCCTATTAAAACACAGACTTATTCATGTGGCTTTCAAATGCATTCCAGTAGAGTGTAAACTGAAAAGTCACTGCATTTCATCACACAATAGTCAGAAGAAAAAATGATGTTGCATTCTAAGCACTCATTAAATGCAGAAATATACACTGAGGATGTAAATGTTGTATAGATTCTCAGTGAAGTTTATAATTTATATTCAAAACTAAGATTCATATTAAATACCCAGCTTCAAATCTCCTTGGACAGTGTCTCTCCATAGATTTCTAAAAGTGTACATTTACGGAGTAAACAGAATAGTTAATGGCTGCCAGCAGTATATCAGATTTGTTATGCTTATGGAAGCTGTGGTCATCAAATATTCATGCTGATGGTTCTTATGCAATGCTGACAGCTTTCTAACTTGTGAAGTAAGTAATGGGTGAGTGGGAATTGATGAGATAAGTAGACTGTTTTATCTAAGAAGGGTGACAAAGCTTTTCTGTGGCAGCAAGAAGATTAAGAGTTGCATTCTCAGAGCAAGAGGGAAAATCTGAAGGTGTATTCCTTCAGATTACAAACTAGACACATCTCTTGATCTTGCCATATGTTTTCTTATTCTTCTCACTCTAACTTGTCCTTTTCAGCCCCAGGGATTTATGTGTTGGTGTCAGGGTCAAGTAGTGGAAAAATGGCTCATGAGTTTCTGCTACCAGACAGGCTCGGCTGAGATACTGGGTCATTTCAGTCAAGCTGAGGGAAGGATGATAACACATACATAAACCAGTCCCATATTTCTTACTTAGGCAGTTTGTCCTTGCTCCAGTGAGGGCAAATAAAGGATTTTACCTCTTTAAGGAACATAGGGGATGGTCCATTAGAGGTTTTGTTGTTGGTTTTTTGATTGTTGTATTAATGGACTACAATCCTCAGTGTTGGCACATGTTTAGTACATTGACTCACTACTTCTACTATACAGGGTACCTCAGTTCGATAATTTGGCATAATTGCATTGGAAAAAGCTGCAGGTGAACCAGTTATCCTGTACCATAAGCCAAGATCAGATCATAGGAAATTTCAAGCATGGATGTTCTTCACTCTCTTAATAAATTTTTATTTTATATGACAGCACTTACTGCGCAGTAGTTACACATCCTTCATATTATCCGATCTCAACGTCCAGCCTTCAGGCTTCCAATTCCTTGGATATCTCTATTACAAGTCAAAGAAAGAAAAAGTATCTCCAAAATTCTTTGGAGAAATAATTCAAGTCCTGTATATTGTATGATCAATGATAGTGACTTAATTGCCAGTTATGGGTTCCTAGAATTAAACCACTAATATTACCTTTAATCCTTTCAGTATGGATCTTCTTACCTATGAGACAATACTTGAAATAATTTTGGATCTCATGCATTTACCTTGTTAGTTGTTTCAAGGTGTAAGTTACAGAATTGCCATAAATATGGTTCAGAAAGTCTGTGTACAGTTAAGCAAAACTTAATATGCAACACAAAAGTCTGGTTTCAGAACATAAGCCAAATCCAATGCTCTTTCCAATAAAAACAAAAGAAGCCCCCTCATACTAAATCAAGTGAATTTGTATCCGCACTCCCAAAAGCAACTTGCCTCAAACACAGATAGTGATGCAAGGGAACCTGGGTAAGTCCAACTTTTTATTGCAGACCTTGAAAGATAAGAACATTACTGAAAGGATAAAAGCCCTAAACCTTGGTGCTACTCTCAGATCTATCATAAAGTGTGAGTAACTTGAAACCGATTCTTGCAAATTTGACTTGGGAGGTGCCTTAGAAGAGACTGAGCAACAAAAATAAGGGGTATAGTCAGAATGTCTACTTTTTGTCTCATGGAGTTTTCCTTGGAGGCATAAACTATGGCTCAGTGAGAATGTGCAGTATTAAAAGTTTGCAACAAAATTCCTTTGCTGGAGGTTGTATTGCCACAATACAAATAGCATTACAGGACACACAAGAATTTTTTTAGTAGGTAACTAAGGGATGTCTCCTGCTAGAAGAATTTCTTTCTAATGCTCCAGCAGTCCAATGTTGCCTCACTTCCTGAAGAAGGAGAATCTGTGTTCTTGCCCAAACTAAGCTGTTCTCTTCCTCTCTCCCAGAAATCTTTGTGCTGTATTTTTTTACTCAAGGGACAGCTCCAATTCAATTTGATGTCACAGGTGAAGTCATATTTGTCACTTACACTGTTCTAACATCACTTTAATTTTTAAAATTGTTCATTATTTACAAAAGGCTGTTACAAACATGTAAGACATAGGAAAAATGAAAACCACATTCATCTACTGCTCCGTGTTCTCTTCCAAGTACAGATTTATTAAAAAAATAAAAGACATTACATCCCTCTTTTGACATACTCTAGGTTCTTTTGGGCTTTCTTTCACCAAATGCCAAACCCAGAGGAAGTTGCCCTCAACTCTGCTCTAATTTTCTGCAGCCTTTCTGCAAATATTCTCTCACTACAATTCCATATTCCCTTATTGCCTTTTCTGCCCCAGACCAGTTGAGGTTGGCAAGTGTAGACCAGCAAAGGTTCAAAGACAGAGGGCCAAAGAAAAATAATCTGAAAAGCCTAATTTTCATGCTTTTCAGCCCAGTAGGGTTCTTTCCATGGATTTTTTCCCCTCTGTAGGATCTAAAATTTTGAATATTTCTTTGTTTTTAATCTTATTTTTAAAAATAATTCTTCTAAAATACTGTGTTATTGGACTATGCCAGGATACATTTCCTTGCCCAAAGATGAGGAACACAGTTAGTTTAATGGCAGACAGATCTGTTTGAAACCAGATTTATACTCTATCAGTGTAATAACTTATTTGAATAGACTATGACTAGTATTTTTATTCTTTAGGACATTTAAGCATTCTCCACAAGCTCCTGTCTTCCACAGGGGAGACTAAGTCCTGCTGAACTGTACACCCTTTCCCCTCATCTTCTATTTGCAAAATCTACACGGATGAAAAGTTCAGCAGCTTCCAAATTAGCTGTTACAATGGAAATTTGTACTGGAAGAAAATTGGTTGCTGGTGGAACAACAGCTGGGCAACACACATGCGTCTTTTTCCAGTGAGGTTTCTGCTTTCTCCTTCAGGTGCTTTATGGGCTTTATATAATAACTCATGTGTGAAAACACTTGACTGGCAGTAAAACATGATGGAGAATTTATCAGTGCTATTCCTGCATCTGATTCACAGGTCTGTAATTAGGGTTGTGAAAATGAGTAAAAGCAGGGAGCCAACTTCCCACATAAGACTTTGCTTTTTATTCTTGTGCTTAGCCTCGTGTAGAAAAATTGTGTAGAAAAATCTTTTGCATTGTCCTACACAATATTTTTATTTCTTTTCCTAAAAAGGCTGAGCAAATTTGCACTGAATATACAGTTGTTTAATCAAGATCTACTGGAAATTCGGTAAACTCTTATTAAGTCTGGAAAGGCGCGTTACAGTAGAGACAGGAAAATACATGTGATATAAAGTAATGCAAAAAGGGTACAGCAACTTTTGCAGTATTGAAATTCATTCACTTCTCACCAAGTCAGCATCAATCAATTTATTCAGCTGAAATTAATAGAATTACACAGCTATCCAAGTGGTGCTAGCAAGAGGAGGATTCAAAAGGCCACTGTTCCCTTCAGTTTCTCACAATGGAAGGAATCAGGACAAGACCACTGGAGCCAGCAGACCAAATTTAGAGAGAAGAAGGGGGTCCCATTAGGGGTGAAGAACAAGAGCATGCGTATGGCCTCTAAGGCAATGACCACCTCCTCTTCCCCACACAGACAGTGCCTTATACATAGGAGCCCTCATGAAGAGTCTTGTAGGGCTGGTAGAACAGATGGGAACAGCAACAAGAAAGTGACAGCAGCCTTTGGTACCCGTTCCTGTGAAGAGCCATATAAACCCCTAGCAGTCAATATTTAGGTGGGTACCAAAAATTTGCTGGCTCAGGTCCTTTGTACAAAGCAGCTGGCAACCTTTGCGACCTGAAGGAAGAAAGCACAGCCAAACTAAAGTAGCTTGGATACTCAGTAATGTGCAGTAATGCTTCTCAATAAACAATCCCATTTGGCTAAGAGGAAAATGAATACTAATAAACCAGCTGAAGCACAATAATATAAATTATTTCTAAAATGCTGAGGAAAATCCAGAAGTGTTTTACTAGGAGAGACAGACCATGTGTGTGGAAGGACCATATTACATGCAGTGGCTTTCCTCTCCTGACCATGAATAACATCCACCCCACTTTTTCCTTTTCTTCCTCTCTGTCTAAATCCATTAGGACAATGATACTTCAACACAAGGAAATAAGCCTTTAATTAATAGTCTACAAAAGAATTAACTTATCTGTAGCACACTCACTCTCATTATGATTTCTCAGTGTGATCATTCCCTACTCTTCTGTCTTCTACCTCTATTTGCCTGTCTTCACTATTCTTCATTTCCAGCTTCTGTGACTCAACTAATTTTTAAACATGACATGAAATAAATCCTACTACAATATGTCTGAGTGACAATTACACTACTTAGTAGGTCAAGTCATTGTGGATGCTGAATGCCTTCTCTGTGTGAACACACCACAATTGTATTTCAGAGGTATTGATGATATTTTACCTTTCTTCCTTTCTCTCCTCTCTCATGGTTTACTTTAATTTTTTTTTCTCATTTTTGCTGTTTTATATCCTGGCTGAGTATAGTTTTTAGAAAATTTCTCTAAAAGGTAACTACTGGAAATCCAGTTCCACACATGCCAGTTTGTAGTCAAAGAATACAAGATGGATAACAACCATTATATCACACATATTACCCGTGTTTTCAAATTAATTTTAATAGATTAAGAAAGTAGAAAGCATATCTTAGATTTCCACTTATGATAGCTCTCTTTGGTAGAAACAGATCAAACCTGAGAGAATAAATTATTGCAGTCTATTGAGGTAAAAGGTATGTACCCACTGTAGTTAAAAGAAACATTTCTTATTTCTTAGTCATTGATTCTGCAAGGTGCTGAGCATGAGACCTCTGTAATCCCAAAGTTATGCAGATACTTAGTCGTGAACCTACAGCTGGTCCCATGGCAGTCACGGACTAAAGAGCCAGAGGAGAGGGACTGGGGATGCAGCCTGGGTCCTCCAGTTCCTTCCCAGGTTTGGGTGGAGGGAGAGGCATCACCAGACACACATGGCAGTGACCAGTTTCCTACCCTACCTGCTCTGCAAATGGGGAACAAACCCTCTTTTGGGTAAGGGCAGGGAAGGTGGCCACCTTTCCCATCCTTCCCACAAAACTGTCTCCCTGAAATAACTGACAACCTGCCATCCCAGGGAAAAAAGTGAGACATCTGCCTGTCGTAATATCATCTTGAATTGTGAATTAATCAAGTCTCAGAAGTTGAGCTTAGGTGTTACAAGCTTCTCTGGGGAGCTCAAATTTACCTGGAAGAATTCAAAGAGTTTTAAACAAAATTATAGCTACAATTTAGCAAAGGAAAGGTGTATCGTTATGTTTCTTATTGCTGGAGTGCTGTAAAATTGAAGCGAATTTTCCATGTAATTCATTCAGAATGATTCTTGTTGAGTAATTATCTTTAATAAAGATCTGTCAATACAGTTTCGAGCTATTGTCATTTTATATCAAATATAAATTAGACAGTATAATGAATTCAGGTGCACCTAAGCTCAATGTCAGATGAAATTCTTCTATGATAATCAAGTGAAATAATTGCTCTAAGAAGATAAAAACAAAATTTAATACAATAACAGTAAAACTCATTTTTTCTGCATTAAGATAGCATTGATGGTTTTGGAAAATCATCTGGGGTGTACATCTCAGGTAAATTCTATCTAATAAAGCTTTCAGGATTGTTTTCTGGAAAGAAAGATCCATTATGTTGGCTGGTGTAAAATAGCATAGCTTTAAAATATATAAAATCATGTCTCTTTAAACTGGGTGAAGATTTGCCATAGAAACACTGATTTATGCTTGTCAAGGTGTTTAGATACGGCCTGTGTAGCCAGAATCACTGACAGGGTGTGCTGCCCAAGGGGCTGATTTGGCAATATTAATATTTTCTGAGACACAGAGACAATTGCTTAAATGCTTTTTGGTTGGGGCATCATCAGCTGATGCATGGCCTGACACATCTGAGCAAGAAAGAGCGTCAGTTCAGCAGCTATTATGACTGGGCCTGGAAAACAAGACTGTGCTGAATCAGAGGTTAGGTCACAGCTCTCATCAAGACTAAGGGCAACTCAGTATCTTTTTCCAAGAGGAACATTTTTCTGACGTACTCAGTGGTTTATAGCGAATGGACACAAAGCGGCAGAAGCTCATTGTCCTCCATACTGTCCTCTGAGGCCAGCAGTGGCACAGTCATCAGGTTGTTATTTTAACAACCTTTAAAGTGCTGAAAGTAGTGAATATTTTTTAAGGACACAGAATCCTGTGCTTTTAAGTCCATGCACTGTTATTCTGCTGTCTTTATTCTATCTCTAACTCTTTGAATGTTTCTCCAAGCAAGGCTGGCACAGATAGTGTTTAAATTTATCCTGCATAACCACAACTCAACAACTTTTGTTTCTTAATAGGAAATTAAGCTAAAAACCACTGCTTTTATACCTCTATAGTTAGTAAACAGAGAAAACCCAAAGGTAGCTGGAGAAAAGGGGACATATTTAAAGGCTTTTTCTTTACAAGCACAGCAGTAAATCAAAACATGGATGATCCAAAGCAGAAAAGCCAGCAGCGGCAAGCAGTGCCATATCAGAGATCTGAAACCAGCATTCAGCTCTTGTAAAACAGAATAGAAGCTACTGAGAGTCCTCTCCTGACTATAAGTAACAGGGAGTGGTGACAATGGGGTCCTGAAAGACAAATGGCTGTTGAAATGGCTTTTATTTATTTTTTTTTTAAGTTACTAATAACTCTTCTAAAATCCTCCACAAAATGTGATCTTCTCCAGTGTCAGCACAGCTTACATGCATAAAATAAGACAATGCATATGATGGGAGGAGTGTCTGTCTAGTAAACACTGCTCATTTCTCCAAATTGATTTAGTAACAAAGCATTTTTAACACAACTTTGAGTAGTCAAATCAATCCTAAATGTGAGACTGGCGCTGCAGGATGCTGAGAGCTCTCAACCTCCAAGTCCATCCTTGGGGACATCCAGAGCTTTGTTGGGTCAGGTCTCTGCTCTGTTTGCATTTGGGGTTCATCGAGGTGGCTGCCAAGAAAACCCTTAAGACACAGGCAAGCATTTTGTGTGAGTCTGCACAGGCACATGCTGTTAGGTTAGCTCCTTAATGTTTTGCACCTGACATTAAGACTAAATTATGCTGCAATTTGCAATTATTTCTCTTCCTGACTGTTTAAATTGGTGTTTTCTGGTTGCTGCAAATCTCTGCTTTGCTTTGCAGTGCTCCTTGGCTTCAGTCGCTCTATTATTAGTGATAGACTTACTTGTGCAGTAAATCAGCTCAGACAGAAGGACTGCAGAGTTATTCTTACATATACCCTCTGCCTGACCAGGGACCAGCAGGAGTCACATACATCCAGTTACCCAGTAAAGCTGGTTACCCACAGCTCAAAGGAAGGAATGACCTGTAGTGCACTATTTACTTGCACTTGTGCCATGATAAACCGTGCCCCAACAGAGGAAAACGGAATCCTCTTTTGAGAGACACTGGAGCAAATACTGATTAAATCCTGTTTTCTTGCCTGCATTTGATATTTTAAAGTAGAGTAGTTAGAATTGCTGTTTTGCTGCTTCTTTTACTTGCATTAGTCATTACATTTTTTCTGTACCCAGACAGAGCAATCTGGAAAGATTTGTTCCTCTGAAACAGTTAAGTGACCATCTACATGTATAAAAACACAGATTTATTTATGCTTTCGCAGACAGCAGTATAAGGTGGCATTTTTGTAATCACGGGAGAGCGAAACAATGGGATTCCATTAGCTTTTAGCTGGGCACAAAGGAGGTTACACTCTACATTGTCTTTAATCTGTTTTTATGAAACAGAAATCTGCAGTTGTATTGGCATTCAGTAGCACAAAGGTAGGTAGAACAAAAGCTCTTGAAATTATTTTCCCCAATGTAAATTGTGGAGCTGGTTGAACATCATGGAAAAAAAAATGGTAAAAAAGATTATGTAACAAAACTTTGAGTATTTGCCCACTAATTTATAATCTGGTTAAAATGTTCGTACCTTTTGTGAAAGCAGAAGTGATCTAGTGAAAGAAATTATTTCAGTAAACAGAACTAGAACAATTAGAAGTTAACTTGGATGAAATCAGTACCATGATTTGGAAGAAGCGTGTACATTTATAAAAACATGTGCCACACACTCTGGACTCACAAATGAGCATCTGTCACTTGTGGTGCCCAGCCACAGGGCTGAGCTTGGCCACACCAGCACTGTGGTGCCTCGTGACATCTGTTCATCAGCAGACACCATCCCCTTCCAGCAAATACTGCCCTCTCTCCTACTCCTTCCCATCCCTCCAACACTGCACAGAGGGGAGGAGTGCTGTTGCTTCCTGTTTGCACAGGGACTGAGAGCATTTGGCCACTTTCTAGGCCCCCTTCATTGTCCCTGGGGACCTGAGGAAGCATGGCCTAGGGGTGACCACATGACCACTGGATCCTTTCTGCCTTCCCCTCAGAAGTCTGGATACTGGGACATTAACTGAAACACTGACTGCAAGTCCATTTTTCTCCACGAAAACTGAATACACTTGCATAGTTACTCCTAGGCCAGCAAATAACTATCCCATGCAGCATGGTGACTGCTCTGGCAGCTTGATAGGCAGAACATGTTCCTTTTCTCTTTATAATCCACCTCCATTTCTCCTGACAAGCTGGAGAATGGGGAAGGCACGTGAGCAGCTGCTATTTGGGTTGTTTTCTGATTGCAGATAGGTTACTTAGGGGTTACATAGCCCTCCTTGGGCACAGCTGATGTCAGGAACAGGCAGCCCTCAAGTCAGAAATCAGTCTTGCACCACAGTTCTTGACTGCCTGTAGGATGATGTCCAGACCCAAGAAATCTTGAAAGCAGAGAGCAGAAGGAAAATTGTATTGCCATTTGTAACAGCTCCTCTGGAAAGAAACTGCCTTAGAGGTGACAACAAAGTTGTCTTTTGAAGTTTGAGCAAAAGTGGCTCATTCAGAGGATGAACACATGAGGCTCTTACACAGCACTCTGGCAATCCCCAAGCAATGATTTCACCTATCCTGTGTCATGAGGGCACACTCCTTTTGCCCTCAAACTCAGGGTCAGACACCTGGGTTGCACTGGAGAGGCTGGAGGATTGTGATCAATAACTGGAAAAGATGCCTGTTCCCTTCAGGACCCTTCAGAACATCTAAGAACACAAGGAGTGCAGAGGCCACTGGCTGAAATCTCCCAGCGCTGGCTTCTGCCCCCAGAGTTATTGGCTCATATCTTGCAGCTTGTGCTTGAACCTGGCAGAGAAGCCAACAGTTTTAATGACAGCTGTTTTTTCTCCACTGAGCACCCTCCTGTGGGACATCCCACTGGCTCAGGGGTCACCAGCTCAGGTGTACCTTGCTGGGAGCCTCCCATGTGAT
Source organism: Picathartes gymnocephalus (assembly GCA_013390045.1). NCBI lineage: Eukaryota > Metazoa > Chordata > Aves > Passeriformes > Picathartidae > Picathartes > Picathartes gymnocephalus. Next base: position 77,339 of record WEKY01016297.1, on the reverse strand, counting down.
GGCAGAGGACCCCAGGACTGAACTACAGCAAGGGCACAATTAAGTGTGCTGATTTTTAACCAGAGTAGCTCCCACTTTCTGTCCCCTACAACTTCTTTCACTTCTCATTTCTGTAAAAAGCTCTGTTCTGTCAGGCTGTACAAGCCCTTGACTTGTGTTTTTCTGAAGAGTGGCCACCACCACTGCATCATGTCCTCTGCAGGAGGAAATAAAATATACCACAGCAGCAGGGGTGCGTGCTGGGCAGAGACTGCTCAGATGGGCTGAGCAGGTAAGAGCTCACACACGTGCACAGTACCTGCCAATACGCTTTAAAATGAGCCAAACACGACAGCCACATTCACTAGATGGTCTCACACCTGCCAGTAACTTCTGCTGGTTTCACCAGGGTAACCACAGAGCTTTCTTTTCCTTCCCCCATCCCATTGCCTCTGTGGAAAAACAGCTGCCACCTTACAAGGTGTCCCCAAAACTCAGCATCCTGAAAGGCTGTGGGCCACAGTGTGAGCTGGTGACAGCCCCTTGTCACAAAGAGCCGTGCTGGAGCAGGGCAGGACGCCTCGATAGGCATGGGAGTGTGTGTTTGCACAGATGTTCCCACGCAGGGCATGATCCTCCACTTTTGCTGCTGGAGGAGTGCAACAGGTCGGTCCCTCTGACTTCCCACACCAACACACGTGTTAAGTTCATTATCCTGTTTGCAGCACTTTTCCAGGATAACTGAGATGTGAATGTCTGAGCTGTGTCAACAGCACACACTGTTAGACCTCGGAGGAAATTAAAGCCCCGAAATGATTGCAAATGGAAAGCCTTTTTTTTTGGTTTTTTTTTTTTTTCTTTTTAATTAGTAATCCAACCATCCATTCAATTGAGTCAATTGAGAGCAAAATAATCACAGAGAGGTGAAGGCAAGGTATGTAAACTAGATTTCTGCTTGACTGGACCTGATCTCTCAGGGTGCAATTGGTAACACTTGTCTGCATTAATAAATCTGCTCCTACCTGAAACACCATCTCCTACCTGGAGAAAAATGTCATTGTTGGCTTCTACAAAGATGTTTCTAATACTCCTATTTGCTTCCAATTGTTCCTCAAAGGCCAACTTTGATCCCACTAAAAAGCTAGGATTTCTACATTATTTTGAGAAAATTAAGAATACATTTTCCAATGGATATTTCCATTTCTATTACTGAGGTTTCATTAAAAGCCATTAAATCTTGAGGAATAATTAGACTGTTTCTTGTTAGATGAGGTCTGTGCCAGTAGGGCTTCTTAGCTCCATTTATTTACAGAAAGAAAAAGTAGACTTTTACAAAGCGTCCAATTCTGAAAGATACTCTTACATCTGCATATCTGAGTTATATTCCACATTATCTTTTAGCTTATACATAGCACTCCTGAGCCCTCATTTTAAGAAACAGGCTTTTCAAATTCATGCATCCGTACCTAAAAATCTGCACTCTTCCTTTGCACTGAATTTTTGTTCCGTGCTCATTTTTTCCCCCGAGCTAAGCCAGCAGGAGGTATTCTTGCTGAATATTTTACCTAATGCTGAGATCTAATCTGTGTCAGCTCCTCTGCAATGAGGTTTTTTGGGTTTTTTTCCAATTTTGCTTGTCAAGAGAGCTCGTTGTTAGGAGGGATGTCTCGGGCATATGCTGCGTGTGGAGGGAGAGAGCTGGCACATCCCTGGTGCTTTACCTCCTCGGTGTGAGCCGTGTGCTGGTGTTACCTGCTGCCAGATCCCAGCTTCCCCTGGCACGCCAGGCTGTGCCGGAGAAAGCCCGGGTTTCACTTCATTATCCTCTGCTGCCTCTCACACAGCAGCCACACACACGGCTGCAGGGAGGTCTCCCAGCCACGGGCAGTGGCATCTGTGACTGCGCCCTGCCAGCTGTGGAAACACGAGGCAGCTTCACTGCCTCCTGTGCTGGCTTCAGACCTCCCCATGCTGGAGCGGGACCTGCCACATGCAGCACATCGGGCACCGTCTGCTTTTACTTCAGCCGTTCCCTACAGCCTCCGGCAGAGGCTTTTCTTGCCTTTGTCTTCCCTCTTTCCCAACGCTCAGGAAGGGGGAGAGTCTTTACACTGTCAGAGATGACACGTAGGAGGGCGAGATTCAGAGATAGCTGGCAGACAATTAGCACTCAGGCTAATCTGGTGAAAGGCATATTTTAAAGCAATGGAGAAAAAAAGGAGGTTTTAAAGTACATCGCTTCATACTATGGGGTGCCTTTGGACAGACATCTGTAAAGAGTCCCAACGTGCAGGATTGCTCCAGTTCACAAAATGAGAAAGCAAAGCTTCTCCCTTCCAAATTCATCGTGAACTCCAGGAAGGGAAGATTATAAATGCTGGACAAACGCTGGAAATAAAAACATAAATCTACCGCAGAGAGTGCACTATTCAAACAGTGTTACTCACAGCCCTGCACCCTTTAATAGCCCCACCGCTGCTATTTATAACACCACAAGCACCCTTGGAGCTATGGAAAGTCCAAACACCACTGGGACAAGTATTTTCCCACCCGTGAGAACAGAGAACCTTGTTTGTGCCACGGCAGTGACTCAGAAGAGGCTGGGGCTGCTCCATCCCCTGTTTGTAGGGTGAAGGTGGGAGACAGACCTTGTGTGCACCAAGCTGCAGCTTTGCAAAGCCCAACATGTTGTATATCTACTTGCAGAGCAGTTTTAGGCTAAGCACTAGAAAGTAATCCATTTTCTTTCAGGAGACATTAAAATAAAAAGAAAAAAACTGTCATGGGAGAATTCCTGAATAGAAACACGTCCAGAAAACTATTTCTGCTGTCTGATGCTCCATCATCTGCTGTTGTATTTGTAACAGGAGCTTTTAGAAGTTTGTCCCTTTCTCTAAGAAAAATTTGGGCTCCTTGCACCCTGATGTTGCAGGTCCTTGTGTTTTCTCGAAGTAATGCCCTGTGGCTTTGCTAAGAATATTTTTTGGCCATTTCAAAGTCACCATTTTACTTGCTCTAGTCAAGGGGTTTATATGCAAAATGTCATGCAAGTCTCATCCTTTAGTAAGCCACAGATACACCCTTGGCACTGGAAGTACTTAATAAGGAAACCACCTTTGGTGTAAAGGGATGCACAATGACGTATGAAGTTTAGCCCTTCCAAGAAAGTCTTCTCACTCTCTTCCTCTGAACTCTAGAATATGCCATTCATCTGAACATGTCTAGAAGATACCTGATGCTCGAGAATGAGAAGAATTGTCTGGCTCAGTACCTTGACTGCTGTCTCTTGGAAAGTTTCAGCTGTTGCAGAAAATGAAGAGAATAGTGGTGTACAGTTATGACTCTTTTTTTTTTCCTTCTGGGACCCAAAGCCAGGATTTTGTTTGGTACAGGAAGATTTTGTTTTAAACAGGGATTGCATCTAAGGGGAAATGAAATTCCTGCTCCAATCTTAATGTCAAATTAAAACATGTAATGTTTATTCCTTGAGAGAACCATGACAGAGTAGAACCTCCACCATCACATTTCAGAATAAATATGTAGATATGCCTATCTGCCAGGGACAGTGACTTACAAAACTAATCTTCAACTACAGAAACCACAGCCTCTGGCTCTTGCCCCTTGGGGCCAAATCCAGTAAAGAGAAAAAGGCAAATGTCACATTTCCCTGCCAGCAAATTTCCTGACCACCCAGAAGGCTATTCAGCCCAGAGAGAAGCAAGCAGTTTTTTATGCAACTTCTATAATATCTCCTCCCAACCCTATTTAGACACAAACCAGGGCTCTACAGGCAATGAACAGACTCTATGGGGGCTGTTAGTCTGCATTTTAGAGTCACGGTAAGAGGTCTCACAGCATTGCCCATGCTGACAGGCCTTACAGAAACCCATAATAAGTGGCAATCCTTGTCCTGAGGAGCAGCAGAGCCTAGAGAGAGGAAAAGAGAAATTCATCTCAGTGGGGAAATATGCCAAGGTTGACTCAGCCCAGCAGACAAAGAGCAGTAGAGCAGACAGATCAGACAGAGAATCATAGAATCATTTAGTTTCACAAACACCTTTAAGGTCATAGAGTCCACCTATAAGCCTAATACTGACAAGTCCATTGCTAAACCATCCCTCATTCCAGTGATCCTTGTGTGCTTTTTGCATTTTATCCTGGATCTATTTATCTGTGACTATCTACAAACAACACTGAGATGGATGGGGTGATGTAAAGTGAAGCTCTCTTTTCTTTGATTTTCTTAGGAGGCCTCTTCTCCTACACATTATATGGGCGTTTACCTGATTTTCTGGTCTAGGCCTGGTTTAAAGCTTATCATCCTCAACCCAAAGAACAGCAGATCTCACCCTGGCAGAAAGGGGCACTCCAGCAACAGTCTTGCTTCAACTTTCCTCTCCAAATCAGCCAGATAAGGGATTTTAACATGGGTCTTCCCCAGTGACTTCTGAACCACAGGGCTGCTGGTTACTCTGCTTAAAGGTTCAGCATTTCCTGTTGGAGCTGCTCCACTCTGTGCCAAATAATTAACTGTGAACTAATCTGGTTTGGTTGTTCTCGTGAAGCTTAAGGGGGAATAGGACTAGGGAAGGGTTTTCACAAAGACAGTCATGATCTACATCACATCATGTCAGGAGGGGAAGTTGCAAATTTCCTCCGCACAGAAAGAAGGAACCGAAGTAGAAAGTGCAAACCCTGGACAACCCCTGCCGGTCCAACCGCAGAGTGAAACAGAAACAAACACAATTAAAGGAGGAAGCGATGTGACCAGCAGAGTGTCACATCAGCACTGCTCCTCTGGAAACCTCCTCGCCAGGTCTGCCTGCCTGTGGGTGGGAGGAGACTGAAAGAGGCAATGAAGACAGAAAATGTCTCCTCACTCTGCTTGGCCTCAGCTCAGCAGGGTTCCTGAAAAATTCCTTGCATGCTCCGGATGTGCACATCTACTGGCATCCATCACCTTGCTCAGGGAAAACTCTCTTAGATGTTTGAGATCTGAGCAAATTTCTCAGGGATGCAGACCAAATTAAACAACATAGGGATGGCCTTGGCAAGGGGAAAATGTAGACATTTGAGAGCCACTCCCTCACACATCCCAGTTTAACATAATCTGACTTCTTGAAGATCTGTGTCTTGTGGTTGATTTCAAACTCCGAGGGAAGCTTTACCTGTGGTTGGGACATTCATAAAGTCTCTCTCTCTCTCTCATATGGGTGTTCTAGTAGTTAATACCGTCTGCAATCATGTTGCAGACATTGCCTGTGCTGGGGCAAACATTTTGCATTATTTATTTATTAATTTAATTTCATTTTATGGAGACTCTAATTTTCACATGATGGATGGAATTTAATAACATCTCAGACATTTCCCCCTCTGAAAAATGTGCCTAAAAGTGACCACAGGATTCAAACACTGAGAGGTTCAAGACAGGCAGCCAACATGATTGCATAAGATTTGCTTCCTTGGAAAAGCCATGCTAGAAAACAATGATATTCAAAGTAGCTGCTTTTCTATTCTCTAATTCTAACAAACTAGTCTGCCAGTAGGACCAGAAAATTTTCCATTCACAGAAGCCACTGAGTATCTGTAAGTTCTTAGAGATTGGCTTAATATTGTAAACGTCCAATCCTCTACAGAGGTGTGGAAATCAACCTTGTGTTTAGCAAAATCTTTCCTTGTTTGCCAGTGTCTTTTGATAAGAATAAGTAATGAAATTTCTGTTGACTATTTTCACGGCCCTGTTGAAAAACAGATACAAATCTGTGCAAAACTGAGCAGACTTCTCTTCAAAATACTCTCTTCTCAAGAAAAAAAAAATTAAAAAGCAAGAAAAATGTTTGTTGGTGGTGTTCATCAACATGTATAGCTGAGCAAAACCACCTCACTTACCAACTGGCACTGTTGCAAAAAAGAGGAAGATGACAAAGCAAGGGAATATATTCTGCACCCACCATATAAAATCCAGGGAACGTGGACCTGCTTCCTCTGAAGAAGCTCAGACAAATGCCACAGAAACACCTGTGAGAGTGGGACTGTGTTGATTTCTCAAGGGATCAGCACTCCAGGTTTGGACAGCCTGGTTGGGATTTCCCACACCCCCTACAGCCTTATCACCCTCATGGCTGTCCCTTTGAGTCAGGTGAGATGCACATGTGCTGCTGGCACGAGGGACAAAGCTGCAACTCCAGAACAGCCCAGGCTGGGAGATAATGCTAGCCTCTCTCCCTGGGTGCTGGAAACATAGACATTTGGGAGGAGGAGGAAGAAAAGGAGGAGTAAGTTGGTGTCAGTGACATATCTCACATGTGTGGCAGCAACCACAGCTGCCAGGAAAACTCCTGAACCAGGGAATTGGATTGAAGATAACTGAGAGAGGTTTCTCCTGTGTCCTGTGGATCCACAAACCTGCATGTGGGTAAGTTATCTGCCTGGGAGCATGCCTTGTCCTTTGACCAAACCTGGGCCAACAGCCCTTCGTTTCCAACAGTATCCGGGCTTTGTATTAAGGAGCAGCTTGTGGCTTGAAAAGCACCTCTGTCATCCTATATATAAATAACAGACACAGCACAAGCTGCATCATGTCTAACTGGAAGACAATCATAGCTTGTCTGGATTTATTTGCGACTGTGAACACACTAACATGAAAATACTTTTTTAAAAGTCTGAATGCAGTACATGTTTTCTCCGTCTGTGTTCTTAAATTGATAAAATACATCTGCTCTGAAGAGCTATTACAGCTTATCACAGAAACTTGGATCTAATTTACTGCCAGCAAAAAGCTTTCTTCAAGCCTTTTTCTTTTTCAGATGCTCTACCATAAAACATGATAATTCACATTAAGAATGCATTTAAACACTGCTGAAAAGACAAATTGTCCTGAATAAAAGGTCGCATTCAGGGTGATGGTTAGGATAAAACATAGCCAAGATTGGAAATACAAGTTTTAGTGATTTGGAATGCATCAAGTCTTGCCTAATGACCCTTATATAGTCAAAATGGCTTACAGCCTACTGACAACCATCTCTCTTTTAAATCAGCTTCCTTTTGAGTCCTCAAAATCGCCCACTAGATGTTTGAGAAACACAGATCCATTGCTTTCACCCATAACACTCTCTTTACCCTTTTTTGTGGCTTTGGGAGCGCACCCAACAGAGACAGGCAAAACCCGTTGCTCCTCAGAGGTTTTAAAATCAAATTAACTCAAATCAAACCAGAGGGGTGTACAATACCAAACATAATTGCTGACTGTGGCCATAAGCTAAGGACAGGCACACTCACGGACAATCTGAGCCATCTTCTTCTGCAGGGTCGAGCAAATACCACCGTGCCTTCAGGGAAGGTTAAGGGGAAGAGCTTACAGAAGGAGCCTGGAGGGTCAGTAGAGTCTGCATGAAGCAGTCCTGCTTTTGAGAGGTCCCTATGCAGAAGAGGATGCTGTTACAGCACATAGATGTTCTACAATTATCACCCAAGTTCCTCCTCATTCTCCCCAGATTTTCATACCTTTGTTGTGCATTCAGCACCCAGCCCTTGGCTCTTGTGCTCTGCCCTTCCCCCTCTGGGGTGAGCAGAGAGCAGGTGCTGGGGAAAGTTGATGTAAACACGCCCCTGGCATTCCCAAGCAGCACATGTTTCCGTAAGCAAACAGTGTGCCAGAAGCTGTGCTCCTTTTGCTCCTGCACCAAGGATGCTCTCCAGATCCACCTTGTTTCTGTAGCTGGGTCTGCTGGATTTGGACAGGGAGGGCTGCAGTTGCCTGCTACAATTGGTGCTTGTTCACCTGTCCAGGTCTTCTCCTTGGATCCTATTTCAGTGCTCATGCCATGAGTGCTAAGGCAGCCATGGTACTCTGGGGTAGAAACTCCCTTCTCTCAAAGAGAAAGGCTGAGAGTAAATAGTGTAATGGCCAGACTTTATCTTGTGGCATCAGCACAGATCCAGCCTTCTGGATGATCTCAGGGATTTCCAGGCAGTTGGCAGCTTTTTTTGCATCCCTGTCTTAGACACTGTTCCCTGCTTGCATATGGAAATGGACTACTTGTCCCAGGAGACAAGTGGTGCTGAGGTGCTGCCCCTGTTCCTGTCCAAAGCTCCCCTATCAAAGGCCCAGAGGGTGGTGGGGCAGGGTGGCCTATTGTGCAGGAGACCCCTGGCACTCGCTTGGTGGCTGAGGAGATGCTGGGCAGTCACACCCCCGCCCCAAGATCTACTTTCCGAGCATGCAGCAACCTCCCTCCCTAGTACTCATCAGCTCAGCAAAGCAACCACCCTGCTCTGGCCACTCTAAGACCTGGCAAGGCAGAAATATTGGGCCCGGCCACACTTCTAAGTTTGTTTCCACCTCAATGTCAGCCCCATTGAGTGCCCCCTAACAGCTGCTGTTTGAACACTGCTTTCTTAACTCACTGGAAACACAGAGTCACTCCAATGCCCCTGCTCAGTGCCACTGGCAGATGCACTTCTGTGCAAGACTGGTCTGCCAGCATGGGTGCCTTCCTGAGCATCACCAGCAAAGCACAGCTGCACACAAGCCAGGAGGTGCAGAAGGCAAAGGAATGTTTTGGGTTAAAAGTGCAACATCATAGATCCGTAGAAAGAAGGAAAAGAACCTCAAACCACCACATAGGTAACTCTGTTCCCTCAAAAGGACTGAGTTCACTGGTACATTTAGAAATTTGAAAATTAACAATGCCCTTGCATTATTGCTTGAACAACTTGGCCAGATCTTCCTCCCTCTGAGCTGAACTCAGACTTTCCTGGAGACATCTCTGCAGCCATGGGTAAATCCTATTTTTTTGGCAGTACTTAAGCATTACTGGGGATCTCTTTTCATGCACTCAGCTATGCATGTAAAAACATCATCAAAGTCTCCATTGCCAAGCACATAGCAAATGCTGTGGACATCTACATTAGATTCTTTGGAAATACCACCATGGAACATGCTCCTCCAGATACTGACTCCAGCTATTTGTTTGCCTTTAGGAAAGAGCCTGCTCAGTCCAACACCCACAAATCAAGAGCGTTGTGCAGTAATACAGCATTGTTCACTTTTTCTCAAAGAAAAAATAGAAAGAAATCATATTTCATCACTTCTTTGTGTGTTACAGTTGTTTAAACTAAAGACTTTGCTTCGAATTTTCCTACAGTCATTTTCTGTCTTATTTTTGTTATGCTTCCAAATAACAGGCATTCACTTGGGAAACACAAGAAAAGGAAAACATTGAAAAGCTATTGATCTGCCAGGTGGAAAACTCTACATATAATTTTCATTTCCATGGCTTTTTTATTTTTTCAGCGTGGGAAGCAACATATTATCCATTCAGTAAAATTCTGGAATCATAAAATTGTTTTATAACAAGAACAATCACAAAGACAGTTTATTCTTTGAATTGATTTTGAAGCCTGCACATCTATTGTACGACACGCTTATATGTATAAGTCAGTTGTGAATGCGGTTTTGGGTCTTGTTCACAATGCTGATTACAACCAGAAAAGAAAAACTGCAGGCAATGCTGACATTCGTCCCTATGGAAAAAGCATCCCTAAAATGACTGCTCACGTGCCATGGAAGATGCCAAGTTACAGTACTTCCCTTTCCATTAGTCATTCCACAACATTGTTCCCTGTTGCCACATCTCGCACTCCCCTAGCAAGAAAGCAAAGACGTCACCAGACTCCCCGCTATCCTTAAGCAATAGATTGAAAACACTTCCTTTTTATTTTTTCTTTTAGGAAGAGGAGAAATAGACCATGCATCTAGAGAAGAGTTTGAGATGCTGCAGTTCTAAATTTCCACAAAAATACTTGTTGACAGAACTGTGAGAACCAAGAAGGCTCTGCTTAGTGGGGTTTCAACGCTTCACGCTTCAGATATTTTCTCCAACTAGTTCTCAGCTTATCATGTCACTTCTCTCCAAAATAAAGTGCCTGTCCTGCACTGTCTTTGGGAAAGACTACACTCTAATGTCCCCTGGGCCTTCAGCAAACACAGAAGCAGCAGCAGGTCCTCATTAATTGCCTACCTCAGCCATTGCTGTTGTCAGACCTAAGGGGGGGGTTACATCGCATATTTCTCTAACTTAATGAACATTGTGTGCACTGCAAGGATTAGAGAAACCCTAGACAAACAGCACCTGATGTTGAAAAAGAGCTTAAAAAAAAAAAAAAAAAGTAAAAATCCTGTTCTTCCTGTATTTGCTCCAGAGCGGGTGAAGTTGTAGAGAAAGAACAGCTTTTAAAGGCATGGAGTGGATTCTGGCCTGTTTCCCCTTTTGTGTTCCAAGATTCAGGTTGGAAAAGGCTGCATTGAGGGTGGGGTTTTTTGTTAGTTTAGTTGTGCTGCTAGACATATATTTAATCTTTTTCCCTAATATTCCTGTTATGAGAAGTCGCAGCCAGAGTTAGGGAGACATTTATCAGTAGAGAAAGCATACGCACAATTACTACAGCATGGTCTAAAACACAGGGCGTTCACTTTTCATTACCCTGAGGCATTGAAAAGACTCTGCCATTCTTAATATTCCCTCTCTCTTTCCAATATTAAGTTATTGGAAACTGGCAGCCATCCTTTCCCCATGAAGACATGGGAAGTTTGCAAGCTTTAAGTGAAAACTCTGGACAGGTGGATCACATCAGCCTGGTTGGGGTGAGAAGGGACCTGTGGGGATCATCTGGTCAAACTGCCCTGCGCAAGTGAGGTCACCCAGAGGTGGTTGCCCAGAACCATGTCCAGAAGACTTTTGAGTATCTCTGAAGATGGATTTCTGTGCACTTAGAAGCATTTGTTTACCTCATGTAAATGCACAAAAGTGCCTTATTTTACCCAGAACGTCCTTCCACAAGAAATAAATCCCATAGATCATGGGTAAGTCCCCACGTAAGGGAAAATAAAGCAAGTCTGAAGATACTGCATGGTCAGGGTGGGCATTAATTTCTCCTATGACCTCAATCAATCCTTTCACTTCTTATGAGAGAAACAAACAAATCCACTTTCTTCTTTTCCCTGCATTTTACCTTTTCTGCCTCTTCAGACACCCACACTTTTCCTGGCACTGGGCCATCGAAGGGATTTACCAAGATCGAGGGAGCCCTTTACCAAGACGTCCAATAACCACACAGACAGCTTTCTAATCATCTTGTCCCTCACGAGGGGCAGTAGGGGTGACAGGCCTTGAAATTTTACATGGGTCAGATGGGTGGTTTTGTGGACAAAGGAGTGACTCAGCAAGTTGCAGTTCAGACACATTCCTGCTCTTCCCCTGGGGAAATACAAGCCCGTGAAAGAATGAAGAAGTGGTAAGATACGGGGTTACCTGACCAGATTTCTCACCAATCTTCCACACTTGGGGATTCCTTCAGCCACCAGTACATACGTTTATGAATTGTGATAACATATACTAGTGCAGTTCTGCATATTCTTGCTAACTTTAGTACTGTTTAGGAGTGGCGGTGGGGGTTTTGGTATGGGTTGTGTTATTCTTGGGGGATTTTTGTTTGCTTGTTTGTTTGTTTTTTGAACTACAGCTTGCTAACTTGTGGACTGTACTGACTTGTGGTGGTAACAAGCTTTTCAAACAACTGTCCCTTATTTAGGAAACTTTTTTCATCATATGCTCTACAAATTACTCTGTGGAAGCTAGCATAGATTCCCCAGAACTTTCCAGTTTTCCTGTTAGGTGTAGTAATATCCCTGTTCTGGCATGAGTGGAAATAACTAGGAGCCATCTCTCTGGGCTTCAGCAGGCTGAGAAGGAAGCTTCAAGCTGCTCTCTGAGACTTTTTATAAAAGCATATCACAGTGAGTGGCCCTGAGGTGTGAGGCTTACTCAAGAAGGTGTCTGGGGCAGCCAGGGACCAGAATTATGAATTTTTCTTGAAAGACTGAGGCCTCTTTCCCTTATCACTAGCAGGGAGCTCTATAGTACTCTTGCACTGTAGTGACTGCACTTTTAAGACAATCTTGTCTTGTATTACAGGTTTGTTTATCCCAATTGCTACCATACTTAATTCTTCATTAGAAGGATGGTGTGTCCTTAACAGCCCAAATACACGGGCTAATAATAAATGTTCTTGCCTAGACTGAGAACTGAAAATATCCTATTAATGAAAAAAATCAGCATGATTTTGCCTTGTGTTAGCTTATATTTTTCATTTGCCTTGTATCTCAGCTTTGGTAATCAAGTTGATTTCATTTTTATTTACAGTTAAGTTTCACTGGTGGATTCAATTGCAAAGGCTGAAGTAGGGAGGGGACAGAATCCTGTATGAAAACCAGCTGTTGACATTGGAATTTAAAAAAAAAAAAAAAGAGAGAGAGAGAGAGAAACATCTTCTGCATTTCTTTGCCTATCATTGCCTAATTTGTGGCAAATCACAGACACATTCCTGAGGATGCAGATGATGACAGCGTCAGAAGACTCATTGTTCCAGAGGTCACAGGAAGTCAGTGGCAATTGGAGGACCCGGGATTTCCCAACAGAGATACTTCTGGTGTTTTTTGTTATTTGTCCATTAAAAGGTGAAATTCATGTTGACAAAACTACTTCAAAGTCAATGCTTTGGAAAAGATATTGCACATGTTTTCATTCCTACCATATACATTTGATTATTATGTCAGGGTTTTTTTCAGACTTTTTCCACAAACACAAAATGTGCCAAAACATGAAATTCTTGATTAACTGGGCAGTCTATTCAGTAGGCAGAGTCCAAATCACAGCATTACTCTTGTCCTTAACCCTATGAAATGCATTAGAAAATTCGAATTATGCTGAAATTCAGAAAATGTGAATTTCGAACCAGCTCTTATCCTATAGATGGGCTTCAGCTGTGACACATTGATACCACATATAAAATATCCCTCCTGCATGATGCTATTCAGCCGAGGGGGTAGAAGACAACGGCCACCCGCAGATGCACAGCAAAGCCAGGAGGGAGTCACAGTAAGGCACAGGCACAGAATTTGCCTACCTCAACTGGCAAGAAATACTATCTACAAGCAAACCTCAGGGGTGCTAAAATGCTTCACTTCAAGGAAAGGCCAGGACATCCCAAGGAAGCAATCAGCCAGACACTGGTAAATCATCTCCTTTACACAAGGCAGTGAGACCATCTCAGCCACACTTTAAAGAACACGCTTTTTAACCCAGCTCACACAGCCCTGGTGCAGTACTGTACTGTTTGCATTTTTTTCCTGAAGTCAACAAAGAAAATATGGATGCCCATCCACTCTCTCCCTCAGGTATCAAGTCCAGAGTGGATGGGGTTTTGAGAAATCTGATCTCTTGGAAGGTGTCCCTAACTGTGACAGGGGAGTTATCTTTAAGATCCCTGTCCAACATAAACTTTTCTGTGATTCTATGTCTTACACATTGTTTTCATATTAATTCTTGCTCTGTCATTCACTACTTCACACATTGATGAAGCCCTGCATTTTACTATCTCTCACCTACCAACTCACTTTAGTTTCTTTAATCGGGCCATTGCTTTTCTCCGATTCATCAAGCCAGTTTCTAATTCCTAGTTCCACTTGATTAACCATCAGCTTCATATAGTTAAGGCTGTTTGTTTTATTCCTGCAATTTCGATTTTCACCAGCTCTGCCTACTTCCCCGGGCTACAGTTGGCAGCAGCACGAGGAGGAGATGCAGGACAGAAGCTGACCAAACAGCCTGTGGCTACACAGCTCTGAGGAAGCAACTCTGCAATGTAGCAGCAGAGAGCAGCTCCCAATAGCTCCACTTTGAAGGGAGACAGCTTCCCCATAAACGTTAGCCGGCAAAAACTCCGTCGCACATCAATGGCTACTGATGAAAAATTAAGACCCGAAGATCTTGGAATCAAACTCAGAAATGAATAAACTATTCATAGGAAATTACCTCTCTCTTCCTCTGTGTGCATTTTGTTCGCCAGCATTTCCTAACTTTTAGACATGTGTCGTCTGACATAATGCATCAAATAACTTAATCTACGTGACAAAAATTATGCACATAATTTGTGAGCAGACTCCACAAACATTTAATATTCAAAATTCAAGCTGTGGTGATTAGTCTTGATTGAACACACAAATCAGCCAGTGTCTTACTGTATTTGAATGATTAACGCCATAGTTTTTGGAAAAAAAACTCCATACTTATGATTATGATGAATTCAGAATCTGCTTTTTTGGGACTACTCTGATATTTGCTTGTGATTTTGCCACCCCTCCCTTTTTTTGGGTTTTAATTCTATAACTCTCTCACCATTAAATCCATTTGCAGGCAGTAAACAGAAAAGGAGGATGTATTCCAGAAATGTATTCCAGGATGCATTCTGGTAGAAGTTTGGAATTGACTTTTACGAAAGCTTTCTGTAACTGTTGCTCTGACCTCTGATTTTTCAGGCAAATAATGAATTCATGCTGATAACAGCGTGCAATTTGACAATACCAAGTCAAAAGTGGCTTAGAATTAGTTTTCCTCTTCCTGGTCCATCTTTCTTTCCTAGGATCAGATCAATGGATGTGAAAGACCAAAATCTGGATGCCTTCCATTTAACTATTTTCAGAGGAACATCTTGAAAGTTTCCTTTCTCCTTCTTAAGATGAAGAGTTCTTTTGAACTCCATTGGCACTTTAGTGCCAGCAATGATATCAAAATGAAGGGTTTCTTATTTCTCCCCCTCGGTGAACACCTGGAAGAATATCAAAGGCTATCTGATATTCTGAATATCTGCCACTTTTCTCCTGGTAGCAGATGTTCTCTCATCCTTGGACACTCCTGTCCTGTACTACTCTTAGAAGCCCAGAGCCAAGGAAGAATGCTCTAGAACAAAAAATGCCAGTTACTAGAATGTAATCAGTATAAATACCCTATTATCACCCTCACTTGTAATCAGTTTTATTATATTGTTACAGCAAAATGCACATTTCACCCCCATGTGGGAGATGACTGAGGAGTAAGTATACAGCAAAGCAAACCCACCATTGAAAGAGCACGAATTCCCCTGGAAAACAGCCTTAGAGCAAAATCAGAGAAGCACAAAATCCTGCCAAGACATCAAGTTTTGCTGACATTTTGTTTTGGAAATAACATCAAAAAGTAAATGTTGTCAATACCAAAAAGGAATCTGATAGCAGTATTTACAGTTTCAGTGTGCTAAAATAAAGTTGTTTAACTTAATTCCAAAGCCACCTTTGCTTTCAGTCAGTCAGGTACCATGACTTAATACCTAAACCCTCAAGAAAAAGAGTGGGATAGAAATGATCCAGTTACACTGAAGAATGCTGAGAGGAAGATTTAAGTTTTATTGTTGTAAATATTTTGGGCAAGAATAGCGCAATTTGGGAGTATTAGTTTGAATTAACATAAAATCACTCTGGAAAAAAATTCAGAAAGAAGTTAAAAAGAACCTCAACCCTGCACCCAGCTCCCGGTGTGGCAGCAAGGGGAAAGTTGTCCAGATGCTGCATATGTTCAACCTCTTTCCTCTGCCTGGCACGGAAGACCTAAGGATCTTTTGAGGTTTGCAGTCTCTATAAAAGGGGGAAGGAGATGCTCAACTTCCTACTGCCAGTGACAGAGCAACCACAGGGCAGGGACTTCTGCAACAGAAACCTCAAGAGGGCAGAAAGGGTGGCAAGAAATTTGGTGGGTGCGTGGGAAAGGGAAGAACAAACAGGGCATCTGCTTCTGGGTACAGGGCAAAGGTGTTTTCCTGAGGTTTCTGCAGGAGGGAATTCCCCAGCAGCTATTTATTGCCATTTCTGACTAAAAAAGCCAGGACTCGGGGAAATACAGCACAGGGGTAGATAGACAGTACTGAGAAATATCCACCTCTCCATCTTCCATTTCTTCTTTGGATGAGGAAATCAACCAAAGCCCACTTCTGCTCCTCCAAGCAGCTGCATCACACACATACACACAGGCTTTATGTGCATATTTCTTTTTATGCATCTTTTCACGTGCCCAGGAGGAGGACAGGGCACAGGGTATATTTACCAAGATAGAAAGCCTAGATTTGTTTCCTGAGAAGAGCAAGGTGAGGTCAGACAAGGTGCAAGTTGGCAGAGCTCTGCCTGTTTATGCTACAGGGTATTTTAGGCAGGAGGGGAACCCCAGTTTCAAAATGAGTCTTATCCTACAAATAGGAGCTATCTCATGACGGGGAGCCCATCTCACAGGTGCCTGTAGGGAAGTGAGAGTCACAGCACTCCCCAAGCAAGAGATGTCTCCAAAGCCCAGAGAGGTGGGGAAGAGGTTTTGTTCCATCTTGAGGGTTCCTACTAAACACTGCAAGATCGGGTGTGGACGGGACCCTGTGCTGCCACCATCCTGCGGAATTAAAGGATGATACCCAGCAGTGTTGCTGCAACATCCTTTTGGGATGCTAAATCCCACACCAGCAACTTTTCACCTCCTTGAGGGAGATGGGGCTATGCTGTGGCCAAGGATGAGGGTGCTCTTTCCCACGCCAAAGAGAGACCCTTTCTCCCAGAACAGAGAAATTTCATATGCTGAGCGACAAGATGGCAAAGCTCAAATGGCATGTTAGCCTGTTTCTGAAAAAACCCCACAACCCAGGACAAGACTGGCAGAGCAGGGGGAGCATAGCACATGACCACACATGCTCACTCACCAAAACACAGCTGGCTGGGGTTATTGTGAGACCTGATTTGACAGGGTCCCTTTAAATTTCACTGGCTTTTGTCAGTTTGTATCACAGAGCTAATGTTGTTTTAACAGAACACATTATTTTTGGCCCGTGAATCACAGGACGCACTAAGCGGCCTTTACATGCAAACCACTGAGAGGCCTCTGTTTTTCTCTGCACCGGATTATTGCAAAAAAACACCCTTAATCACCAGGTACGGCGATTGCCTTCAAAGACTTGCAAATTAGGAGTAAGCTATCAAATAGCTTCCTAGGGGCTGTAAACCACACAAATCCCATTGCCATCAATGAGGGCTCATGCCACTAAATAATATCTTTCTGTACATGCACGCACATATACGCACACAGACACACACAGAGCGTATAGCACGCCTGGTTGGTTTACTGTGGTAGGAGGCACGTGGGATTTCCCCGGTGTAACATCCTTGCTGAACCTAATCGGCAGGAAAGCGGGGAGATCTCCCGGGGACCCCTCACTCATCCCTCTGGGAGCCAGCGTCCTGGGAGCAGCGCCGGTAATTGCTCAGCTGCGGTTTTAAGGGAGATGCTGGCAGAGGAGCTGTGGGAGTGTTACGAGGGAGGGTGAAACACCAGGGGACTTTTAAGTATGGCAGGGAAGAGGAAAAAAAAAAATAAAAAAAGCAAAGGCAGTTTGTTTTTCAGCTGTATTCCCAAAGACCTTTGTAAATACGTGTGCCTCGTGCCTAACCGCTGTCAGTGGTGACAGGGATCTTCCCGGCTCCTCTGTGGCGGGAGGAGGAACATCCCCACCCCTGAGCTCAGCGCCTACGTAGGCTCGTGGTTCCCCGGTCACACGGGGCTGCGGGCAGCCCTCCTCCAGCCCTGGAGCACCCCCAGCACCCTGAGTCACCAGCTGCTGGGGCCGGGCGCCTCAGCCGGCAGACCGCAGCCTGCGCAATGCTTGGGGAAAGCAAAACAAAAACAAGCCCCACGCTCCCCCGACAAGGAATGGGCTTGAAATGATTTGCAGCTGTTGCACAAACTGTCAACATTCGGCGGCATCAGCCCCTTCTCAGCGCCGAGGGGACGGGAGGGCCGGGGTAAAGCCAAGCCCCGAGGAGGGCAGAGCTCTGGGAAACCCAGTCCTCCCGCTGAGCCATCCCAGTGGTTACTGGTTTTCCTCAGCTTGTGCACATTCAAACCCACTCTTTTAGAATAGCAGGGTTATCCAAATCGTGACATATGCGTGAAAACGAAAGGAATGCAAGTGTTCGGGTTTTTTTAACTCAGATCTGCAGATTCTCTTCTGTTTAAAAAAAAAAAAAAAAGGAAAGGAAAGGAAAAGAAAAGAAAAAAGAAAAAAAACCACATAGCTTCCAAGTCCCCGGCTAAAAAAAATAATGCAGCGTTTGCTGTTTTGCCCTGGGGATTTCCAGGATCTTCCTTCCTGCACAAGGACCGGCCCCTGAACACCGCTGGTCTGCCCGGCACAGCTGGAGCCTGTGTCAAGGCCCCGGGCGAAGGGCAGGGCACCAGTGGGCGGTCTCCAAAATAAACTCAGCTGCGGCCACATTTCCTCCACACTGCCCTTTCTGTGACAAGTCAGGAGCCTTGCCCAACTCTCTCTAGCCCCGTTTTTCTCAACCGAGGCAAATGCCACTGCGGTTTGTCCAAAAGGGGTAAAGAGAAGGCCGTGGGGAGGGATGGAGGAGAGCCCAAAAAAGCAACGAGGCTGTGAGGGACAAGAAGCAGGATTAAAACAACAACAGTCATTTCCAGGATAAAAATGGTAACTCCTGAGAAAAGATGACTTAGAGAGACTCCAGGCAGATGAACAGTCTCAAAACTTTCTATTTCTTTACTTAAAAAAAAAAAAAAAAAAAGGAAAGAGAACAGAAGGAGAAGCCCCACCTAACATGCTCCGTTTTAAAGACAGATTTACACCATCCTTCAAGCATCCCAAATTCAACCATTTCAGAAGGGCCCAAGAATATCTGTGGTGGGAAGCTCAGGATGGGGTGGCCTGAGGTTGCAGGTGAGGCACTGGCCCTACCACACACAGGTCACATCACCTTTCCTCACAACAAACAGTGGGCAAAACAAATGCATTCAAGTCTCAGGGGAAAGTCTGGGATGAGTGTTGGACAAGGGCTCAAAGCAACAGTAAAAAGAGGCCTGCAAACACAATGTGGGATGGTTGGTTCTTTTCCCCTAGCAAACATTTCCATTTTGTTTACCCTCTGATGACACTGTCTCCTTTGTGCTATTGGAATCCTGGCCCTCTTCAGCATCTTCTTTGCAAGACATATCATCATCTGGGATTTGTGGATAACTTATCCACTTAAAAAAATACATATTACATACAATTACCGCTGTAGCTTATTAGGAATTGTATTCACTCCAAAATAAACACTCTGAGCCAGCGAGCTTCTAGTGACTTTCAAACAAGGTTTACCAAAACAGAAACAAAAGTGAAAAATGGTGCCTACTTACTATATCCCTACCTCCCAAATAAAACAGTTTTGTCCTCAGTGGAAGGTTCTACCAGAAATAGAGGAAAGGTAGGATTACATGGAGTCTCCCACATTTGGGAGAGGAGAAGGGGGGACTACTGAGAGAGAGGAAAAGACTGATTACTATCTGCTGTTTCTTTTCAACGGTTGAGAAACAAGGGAAATGAGTTAGTTTTACCACTGGGGACACACAGATCTCAGCAGGTTCCAGGGAGTTGCATCAAGAGAGTTTTTCCCGAGGTCCTTGGGACAAAAAAAAACACAACCCACAAGAGCGCGTGAGGGCAAAGGAATTAACACTGTAGTTCTGAGCAAGCATCCACACAGGCAGCTGCTAGGATCCCCTGATTTTGGGGGCAGGTCAGGTCCTGGGTTTGGGTACAAGGCTGATATGTGTATGCTTTGTCATTTTCAGTAATGTCTGAGAGGTACCAGTTACAGCTCCAGATCCTTAGCAGCACACTGGAAATATACTGGATTTACTCAAGCTTTCAATTCACCCTGCTTTGGGTAGAAGCTTAGCCACAGAACAAGCAACCTACAGGTGAAATGTGAATTCTGACTGAAGAGTGGTTATCAGTCACCAGGGTCTCATACAGATGTCCAGTACAGACAGACTCTTCCTTCCAGAGCAACCCATGTAAGGCCATTCAGCATGTCATCACATGCATGGACATTAAATATTACAATAAATCCAGGGACTCCAGAAAATAGAATCCCCCTCCCTGCTTCACCAAGCCTTAGCAGTGTATCTTCCTTTAAGGAATCAATATTCAAAGGTAATAAGGCCATTCTGAACTGCTGCTCCTGACCTAACTACCTACTTGCACAGGTGATCTACATTTGAAAAGCAAAATACTTTGGAAAAAGTTATGATCCATCTTCCCGGAGATTGTTCACTGTCTCCTCTTTCAATCCCTTTAGGCTGCTTTCTCCCTTGCCCTCCTACTTTCTTCCTGTAGTTCTTATGATATTTTTGAATCCTTGATTTCACCTTTTCTTGCCAGCCAAACTTCTCTCAGTGGCCTAAATGCAAATCTAAGCATTGAAGCTCATTGAAAGAGAAGGTGGACTCAGTGAAACCAATTACGCAAAACAGACAGCTTATTTCTCCACTGCAAAAAGATACTTTAAGTAAATTTTTAAGAGTCTATGCATGTCCCACAGAATTACATGGCTAACTTCAGATTTGCAACACCAATTCTCAAACTCGTCCTTTAAAGATGCCCAGACCACTGCACTACTGAGTCAGTTCAGAGCCCACTTAAATCTACACTCTCCTACATATTTCTATATGTATTTCCATATGCATTATTTCAGGTTTTCTACTATATATTTAGAAAAAACACCAAAGAGTAAACAAGATATCCATTTGCTGTTGGCTGTGTGTATTCAAAGTCCCAATGTTGAAATGCAAGGCTCCTGTTGTAGATTGAAAGAAGGGTTTCTGTTCTTGGATCTTGTCTGCTTCTCCCCAATGTACGAGGCATGCTAGCAAAATCTGTTATCTTCTCCCTCCTGTAAGCTGGAACCACTACTGGAGTGGCTTCTGCAATTCCTTCCTAGTCATGAATTTTGTGAAGTCACTTGGATGTCACAAAAACTACTTTTGTGGAAGAATCAGCTGTGGGGCAGCTTAGCTTTCTTTTTACTTATTTTTTTTTAATTTATCTGATTGCTCTCCATAGACGACATTTTCACTAATCTATAGCAAAGTCCTCACATGCCCTGACTTTTGTGTTGTTGGGAAACAAGCTCCTGTTCTATGAAGGTGCAAGCCATCTCTGGTGCGGCTCAGATCTGCTCCAATTTCACTCTGCTCAAGACCTCCTCTGGAACCAGCTTCCAGCAGAGCAATGCAAAGCTGCACTAGCAAATCCCTCTGCCAGCTGCAGGTCCCAAACCACCAAAAGCTGTCCTGGGAAGGAGCCCTTCTGGCTCTTTGCAGGACCTCTCCTAACTGACTTTCACTGTGCTCATAGAAACCATCTCCAGCATGATCCAGCCTCAGTGCTTCCATGGATGGTGCCCTGTTGTGCCTGTGTGCACACACCCCACCAGGCTGCATTCCCTGGCTCCACTGGAAGGACACTCAGGCATGTAGAAGTTCAACAGAAGGCCTCATCTGGACAGCCAGGGGAGCAGGGCTGCAGAGTGCACCAGTTTCTACCTCCCACACAGTACAGATGCAGTCCAGGTGGTCAGAGTTTTTATTGCTGCACTGAAGGAGAAGCTTGAAGGAATGTAGATTTGGACAGTCTGGAAGTCATTATCCCATGGTGCTGTCTTTAGAGTAGCTATTCTGTCTTGGACAAGCTCCCTGAAAATGTACACGGCCTAAATCTTATGCAATAATAAGTGAAATACAGCTTTACACAAAAATAGCAATTGCCAGGGTGTATAGATTTGTCTTTGAGGGGAATATGCGTTTGCTGAATTACAAGAACTGTTGTGGGAAGCAATGATGCTCTGCTCAAGGTTGTTACTAAATATCTGCAAAGAACCAGAGGCCCAACTTCATTCAGCACAGACCTTCATTGTGCTGTGCAGTCAGCAATATTCACACGTGATACTTGACCTTCCTGAACTGCATACTTTACAGCTCGATTTTTTTTTTTTAAAGCAAAAATAAAAGCAAAAAAGACACTTCAAAGCATCCTCAGCATGTGCTGCAGTCATGTGCCACATCCTAGCTGCAGCTAGTGGGATTGAACTAGACATTTTCAGCAGACAGTAGTTTGATCCAGTCACTGGGGTCTCAGCAAAGCCTTTCTTCTAGAAGAGCATCAGTTTGCTTCAGCTGTCACACCAAGCTGGCTAGCAGATTACAAAGCTTATAACCTTTTATATGTTAAGAGTGTATTTTTTCCATTTTCCAGTCACATACAGAGCAAAAGTTCTTTCCCCTTTGAGTGTCCCAAAACACATTAGATTTTGAGTTTGGAAATTTAAATCCCAATGGAGAGGAGAGAAAGACAAAGGAGAGAGCAAAATATGTGAAATTGGGAAGGCTCATCCTTTTAATGTGGCAGCCTCTCTTCCTCCCATTGTTGTGTGAACTGCAAGTCCCTTCCTTTAACCAGCTAGATTTGCTATTTGGTTGTTCCTTAGTTGTCATTCTCCTCTGTTGTGCTCCTGGTTTCATGATGAAGCAATACTGCCCAGTTTCCCAGCACTGAGCCCACCTAGCCGACAGCGCCACTTTTCCTTTCAGCCAGGGCATACTGAATCAGGTTCTCTTACTCCACAACGACTACAGCATTTAGGGAGAAGAGCAGTGGCATCTGGATTCATGCTTATTGTAAGGGTGCACCAGCAGACATGAGGAAAGAAGCACGGACTGTGCTGACATACATGGGTGTGAGAGCTTCTGCCACCCGAGTCAGTGGCACAACACAGAGTTAGCACCAAGGGCACAGGCAAGCTCTGGGCTTTTAGCATCAGCACAGCATCACCTACTTTCCCCCTGTGCTTTCTGCATACGTGCTGGGCTAAACTCCAGGGATTAATTTACCACCCACTGTGTAGTTTTGCAGAGGAGGAAGGGATCAAAGACTAGTTCAACAACATGAAGTTGTCACTAATGACGCAGAGGCTGATATTTCCTCTTGGCAGCCTGGAGCACGGAGAGGGCTGGAGCTGGCACCTCCTTGGGGGACACCAGCACTGCTCTCCATGCCAGAGTAGCATCACTGGAAGGCAGCACTGCCCAGACTCATATACATTTGGCTGCAAAAAAGGCTTCAAGTGTGGTATCCCAGGAGAATGCCAGTTCAGCTTGCATGATGCTGGTGCTGAGGGTACTCAGGGAAAGCCTCATCCAGATCTGGGGTAGTTTTGATTATTTTTACACTCTTACGCTTCTCCCTCCCCCTGCCATACATTTTCCTGCCTTTATCACCAGCACTGAAAAGGGTCATCACAAGTCCAACTCCTGCTCTCTGACACCTGCAGCAGCACCACTTAACGTCAGTCCATGTTAGCATGGGGCAAAATTTGGGAAGACACAGAACTCTCTGAATTCCTAACAGTTCTTTGGCTTTTTATCAGCTTCCATCTTAATGTACTGGAACCAGCACACCTGCACTGCTTGTCTAGAAACTCAGGTTTCCTTTTTCAAAGCAAGGGAGATGACACCCTCCTTCCTCAAAGGGTCTTGGAATGCACATGGAGAAAGCAGTACAGCACATCCCTGCTGAGTGCCACAATTAAACACCGGCAGAAAGCCCCTGAAGAAAACAAGCAGGCAGCTCTGTCCTGCTCTCTGCAGATGAACTTAAGCTCACTGCCAAACACAAGCAGTTCTTTTGCTGTGTGAACAGTAAACAGTAGAATTAGCTGATAACCAGCATCTTGAATTTGGCAAGGGCCCGCTTTTTTTCCATCCCCAGTTTTAGGAAGTAAGAATGCATGAAAACTCTAAGGCCTTGAAATGGCAAGTGAACAGCATACATTGCCTCCCTTCACCAGCTGATCCCAGAAACATAAAGGTGTACAAACTACCTGTGTTTTCACTAAGCTAAAGAACATGACTGAGAAAGTTCAGATCCTGCAAACACATTTAGTGTTAATGAAGCACAACATGATTTCAGAGGGCAGGGAGAATGAGGCAGCACAAGAGTTTTGTACCAAATGGCCTTATTCCAACCTCAAATTCTTCACAAATACATCCGGTTATCTGATCAGTAACCAAATGAAGTGTTGCAAAAACTGAAGGCACTTCTCCTCAGCACTGAAAATAGCTGTAAGGAAAGGAAATGTGCCAGTGTTCATCATGTAATGGAACTGACAGAAAGAAACTATAGGTGGATGAAAAAGTGGATTTTGTGGGGAATATTTTTTGTCTTTTTTCTTTTTCTTCTTCCCCTCGCTCAAGGTCATTTTTACACGGGATAAATTCTGAAGGATAACATTTTGTTATGGAAGGTAGCCAGTCTTGTGAACAGCTATGGCAAAATGCTCTGTGAGAAGCCACCACTAAATCAATCCAGCCCATGAAATTGTGACATGCTAAATCAAGTAAAGCAGGCCTGGCTGCAGATGCAAATGTAAGGCACAGCTGCTACAGGAAGCACAGGGCTGCCCATCACCTCTCTCCCCCCTGCAGAGGGCAAGCTCAAGCTGTGCCCCAAGCACAGCCTGCAAAGAAAGAGACAGGCTCAGAAGCAGACAGAAAGTGCTTGTGCTGCCACCTCCATCACACGTAGCACGGCCAGAGAGCAGGCATACTGCAGGTGGGCACTGTGGGCCAGAACTCGGTCATGCCTGGCCCACAGCTCTTTGGGCAGTACACATCACCACAGCATTTTGAGCAGGTAGGAAAAGCCACCCAGGGAGGAAGACTTGGAACTTAGAGGAAAATTAGGAACTACAGTGAGTGTGGATACATGTGACAACTAAGCAGAAGCTGAAGGAAGTGGATCGACGTCCTCAGAAAGGTGCTGGTATTAGGAAACATCTTTAAGTGGGAGTTGGTCCTGGTGATCGGGATAAAAAGAAATTAAGAGGAGGCAGCAGGCCACTTCAGCCTGGGGAAACAGGGCAGGTCTTGTCCTTTCCCCATCCCGTCTTTACCGAAGAGGCAAGAAAATTCAGAGGGAACTTCCATGGGCAAAGGGGCTGTGGAATAGAGGACAATTTGCCAGCTCTTCACAGTTGCAGGCATACTCACACATTGCTGGTGATAAAACAGCAACCAAGACACTGAGATTTCATTGGTATCACACACAGCTTCCGCTGCAGGATTTGCTTATTTGATTTTTTGTTTGGGAAGAGAGAGACAAAGACCAGCATTGACTTGGTAAACACTTGCCTACTGACAGTGCCCAGCTAGAGTCTGATTGCCACGGCAATGCCTCCCTGGAGAGCTGAGCAGGGGGTTTAGGCTGTGCCTGAGCTGGAATAGCCCTCTGAGCAACCCCTGCTCCAGCAAGGGCCTACTGGCAGCTGACTGCTCAGTACACAAGGGTTCAGAGCCACAAGCCATGTCAGACACTGCTGATATTTTTGGTGAAAACCACAGCAGTGGCTCTTGTGTAGGAAACCCATTCTCTGTACCCATTGCTAGAACAGCAGTTGGATCAGCCCACTGGTTCAAACTTCATTATTCTGTTAACTGGTTGTTAGCATCGTTAAAACATTGCAACCTTTGTTTTATCCTGTCTTTGACAGACTGAAAAAATTGCTTCGTTCTTCAATGTCTGGTAGTGAGCAGGAGCTGGACATGGATTTGATGTACAAAGGATATTAGTGTCCCCAGGGAAAGGAGATCCTCATACTTGCCCCTCCAGCCAACTTGGAGGTCCCCAGCATCTATTGGGGTTTAGGAAATTCGTGGCATTTAGACATGTTTTATAACCTACTGAGTCATCCATCAAGATGATACCAGTGGGGGGAAGCAAACCATCACCTCTTCAACATCTCTTGTGGAATTACAGTCTTTTCCTCCAACATGATTCAGAGGTTATCAGGACTTAATGGGAATAACAATTAATTTACACTTCAGCAGAAGCTTTCCGTGTGACCTGAACACTGTTTCACTGCTTTGGGTTGCACTTCTCCATGCACATGGCAGGGATAAGCAGTTCCATGCTCTGCCCTGCCTTTGTTGCAATCTAAGTACCAAAGGTTGTGACAACAGATTTAGGTACTATACAAATATAGACTACAGATAAGACTTTATCTTATCATCTAATACATAATCTAATATTATCTAAGATAGATTTGGACATAAATGACACCAATTCATCAAGCACTGACTACTGGAGTCAGTGCTGGATCTCTATTGTCTTGTATGTGGAAAAATTACTTATGGCTATAAACAGACCACATTAAGAGTAACGTGCTACATCTGCTATCTTCTGAAAAGGAAGTGGAAAAAATGCTGTCAGCAACGTCTCCTTAGTCATGAAAAAGTGACTTCTGTGGTTTTTCTACTCTGCCACTTGCAAATATTATCCCTTCAGTCCAGCAAGGTGCTCCCTGTGTCATAAATCTTTATAAAACTCTTCTGTCATAGAGTTCTATTGTGTTGCCCTAAGAGTTCCTGAGCTTCAGTGTTAGATGAAGACACCCCACAGAAAATCAAAACATTTGGATATGCAGTATGTTATCAAACACACATCTATTTGCAAGACAAAGGACAAAGTCTGAGAACCAGCTATACTTTGTATATGCAGGATAAATATCCTGTCATTTTTTCCCTAGTGCACTGTGTTTCTTTTACTCTGAACTTCAGGTTGTTTGTGCACAATATTTCTCAATAGTCAAATATTAATTTTGACCCTCTGACAGAAAAGGGAAAAGGTAAAATTAGGAAGCAGCTTATTGCTTTAAAAAACTATACAAGTTCTTGGAAGCTGTTGAAAATAAGTGAAAAACATGCCTTTTATTTCTAAACAATATTCACCTTGCCAAGAGAGAACACACTCTTGGGGTTTGGTGGTAAGGTAAACAATTACTAATTTCTCCTACGAGTAGGAGATAATGAAATAGGCAAGCATTTTTCTGATCAAATGTTTCTTAATTGCAACATATCTACTTTTAGAATCCAAGTTGTTAGCTGAAAAGGTTTTGTTTTGATTAATGTCATAATCTTCATTCATTCAAAAGAGTCAGAAATGTCAAATCATTGTTACACAGGAAGTTTTGGGCTTGGATCAAAGTGACATTTCATTTAGCAGTCTGAATCAACACACAGTTTAAAAGCCAACTCAATGAGAAGGAGAAACTCCGAAATCGAAGCAAATACTTCCAACTACTGAATCCAATTTCTGCTTGTACACAAGTCATCCCTTTGGGACTGAGAAATCCCTCTGAATTTTAGCATTTTGGAACAACCTTTTAATTCAATTCAGAAGATATCAAGATGAGGTAAGCCACTTCCTGCCTTTTCCTTAAAAATATGTATTAAAAAATACTAATCTTAAGATAGAGAGGAGAGGCACATGCAGGAGGATGCATAAGCTGTCTTACAACTGTATAATTTTCATGCTTGCTACACGTTAGGTAGATGTTACAGCATTGCCTGTTCTCAGATTTGTAGTGAAATCTTTCAGGATATTTTTAATCAACCTTCATTATTTTTTGCTAGCACTGCTGCATTGCTGGGCAAAGCCCTCAGCTTTTATTAGAAGTTAAAATATTTTTACACTTGTTGCTCGCAAAGCTGCAAAGAAAAGTTGGAAAACTCAAACCCCCAGAAGCTACCAGAGCCCAAGACAAATAAAAGCAGAGAGAATTAAGACTTGTGAATTACACCAATCACACGATTTTGCAGAGTTTGCCTCAGGACTTGAGGATGTCTGGAACAGACTATGCCGAGCTTGCAATTTTGTCAATTACGTTTCATTTCATACATTGGGGCTGTCATAGAATGAATTGTTATTATAGATGTCCCTGGGGACATAGAGCTCAGGCAGCCTCACACTACATGCTAAAAGGCTTTCTCGGATAAGGCTTGTCAGAAAACATATCTTCCACACAGACCCCTGCACTACCTACAACTGAGCCAGTACTCAGGGAGGCAGAGCCCCTGGGCACACTCTCATTCTGCACAGAGGATGCTGCACAAGAACAGCCCCAGGCCCTCCTTTCAGGGGATGCTGCCCCTAATGTGTGCCAGCTGACAACAGCAGTAAATTAAAAACAACCAAACTAGGAAATCTATGCGTGAAATAGCCAAACTGTGTCAAGGATGTAACGTGCATCAAAAAATGAGAAGAAAAATGTACTTGCCCAACTCCTTGTGGTTTTTTTAACTCTATAAAATCACTCTGGCAGAAGCAAGACCCTCTGCTCTACCAGCCTCTTATTCCTAGATGATGCCTAGAAAAGAGGGCTAAGCACAAAGACAAGTTTTTTTGAAGTCCCCAAACCTTTCCTAGGCTTTTGCAGGGCTTTGAGTCTGTTCCTACCACCTGATCCCAACTGCTGTCACCTGCCAGTAATTTCCTGCCTTGCTCTTGCTTGTTTTGCCATCACTGGATGCTGTCCCGGCAGAGAGGAAACCTTGCCAGAGCAAAAATATTGAAGAATATTTGAAAGGCACCTATCTGGTCTCTAAACAGATTGTCAGAAGTGAGGCAGCAAGTATATTTGTTTCTATCAGCTGCTTCATTAGGGACAGTTCGAGGGAGTAATTAAACACTATATGGTAATGATGGACTTAACTGGGAACTGCTTGATGGCCTGGAAATACCATGCCCATCAGTGAAGGCACACAATCATCTAAGATATTGCCACTTTACACTGTGTGCTGTCACCTCTGTACCTGAACCATACTAATAACCTGAGTGAGTCGAAGCCATTTCGGTGCAGCCAAGCAGGTTGGCCTAAGTCACTCCCACAGAACTGGGCATGAGCAGAAGACGTTTTGTGGCCACAGGGTGATTTATAGCTCCAGTTACTTGTTTTATCCTTCAGCTGAACCATGTTAATGAACTAACTGGGAGCTCCCAGTTTGCTTCAGCACAAAGTCAGCAATTGCTGCACAAATCAGATGAGCCCCTGAAGCAGATTGGGAGCGTTGTCAGAGTGTGTGAATGTGGCTCAGCTCCAGGGAAGAAGCAGATGCGAGCTGGGGTGTGGTCCAAGCAGATGGAAAATGGTGTTTCCCTAAACAGTCCCACTAGATCTGCAGCAGCACATCTGCTGCACCCCAGTGTGCTCCTTCTTCCCTTTTCCACTCACTGTAAAAAGATTTGGGCTGAGTCTCCTATTCCACTGAACCTTAGTTGATGTTCATACCCATGGAGAGATGACATAAGATATGACCTTTCCTGTGTGTTTGCTTGCTGCATCACACTGGCTGTGAAATAAGAAGGACTCCATGAAGTGTGGAGTGCTGAATTTCAGATCCTGTTTGGAGCTCATGCTTTCTTTGCGATGTTTCTGCATCCAGATTTCATCCCTTATCTAGGCTGAAGGGAATGTATCTTCCTTTTTGTATATGGGAAAACAAAGCAGATGGTCTCAGTCTGAGGGACAGATGTCCACATCAGAAAACTGTCACCGCACTTGACACCTTCCCAGCCATACTGGCCAAAATCCTCCAGAAAAGAAAAAACACACCTTGCAATTTTGCATACATTTACATTCATTTGCATGCATTCAGGCACCTACTGAGCAGAATGCTCAGCCTTACAATTTTTTATGTTGCACTCAGCCTCAGAAAGGCTGGTGTGAAGATTATTTGTTAAAAGAATTGACTGACTGGTGACTTTGGTATGCAAACTGTTATTAAAAAGGACTCTTCCATGCCTATTCTCCTTCTGCCTTTTGTCACAAGGATGAGTCTAGACAAGGAAAAGCAGCTCATAACAGCACTGCCCCTACCCAGAAACTGTAAAGGCAAATTAAAATCCTTTTCTGCTAGATTTTCTAGGGTACGAGCGAAGCATTTGACACTGTCTCACATGACATACTTGCCTCTAATCTAGAGAGACACAAATTTGACAAATGCACCACTCAGTGGATAAGGAACAGACTGGATGGTTGCAGTGAAAGATTTGTGGTCAACAGCTCAGTGTTCAAGTGGAAAGCAGTGAAAGTGGGATTTCTAAAGGTATCAAGTCCAGTGCTGCTTAACATCTCTGTCAGTGACACGGACAGCGGGATTGAGTGCACCCTCAGCATGGCTCATGACGACACCCAGCTGTTTGGTGCAGTCAGCACGCTGGAGGGAAGGGATGGCATCCAGAAGGACTGGACAGGCTGGAGAGGTGGGACGGTGCAAACCTCATGGAGTTCAACAAGGCCAAGTGCAGGGTCTTGCATGTGGGTCAGGGCAATCCCAAGGACAAATACAGGCTGGGGGAGAATGGATTGAGAGCAGCCCTGAGGAGAAGGACTTGGGGGTGTTAACAAGAAGCTCAGCATGGCCTGGAAATGTTCATTTACAGCCCAGAAAGCCAAACATTTCCTGGGCTGCATAAAAAGTAGCATGGCCAGCAGGTCAAAGGAAGTGATTCTGCCCCCCTATGCCACCCTCATGAGACCCCACCTGGAGCAGTTCCATCTAGTTCTGTTCATAAGAAGGACACAGACCTGTTGGAGCAAGTCCAGAGAAAGCCACAAAGATGCTCAGAGGGCTGGAGCACCTCTCCTATGCAGACAGGCTGAGAGAGCTGGGGTTGTTCAGCCTGCAGAAGAGAAGGCTCCAGGAAGACCTTAGAGCACCTTACACAGTGCCTAAAGGGGTTCTGCAAGAGAGCTGGAGACGGACTTCCTACAAGGGCATGTAGTGACAGGGCAAGGGGGAATGGCTTTAAACTGACAGAGGGTGGGTTTAACTTAGATATTAGGAAGAAATTCTTCACTGGTGGTGAGGCACTGGAACAGGCTACCCAGAGAAGTTCTAGATGCCCCATCTCTTCAGATGCTCAAGGGCAGGTTGGACAAGGCTTTGAGCAACCTGGGCCAGTGGAAAGTGTCCCTTCCCATGACAGGGGAGCTAGAACTAGATGATCTTTAAGGTCCCTTCCTACCCAAATAATTGTGTGATTCTGTGATTCTATGAAAAGATTTGTGACATTGTCAAAGCACAAAAAACATAATCCCATCCTTTTTATCTTTTTTTTTTTTTTTT
>WEKY01016297.1:16195-46616 GCA_013390045.1 Picathartes gymnocephalus | reverse complement strand
TTTTTTTTTTCCCTTCTTCTTTTCTTTTCTTTTCCCTGGCAGGAGATTTTCTCTTCCAACCTCAAACAACCACAGAAGGCTCTACATCTTTATTTTTCATAAGTGAGGCAGGAATAATTCAGTGGGATTGTGGTGGCTGGAATGCCTGGGGAATCTGGATGTGGGCAATCTGAATTAGGGGAGAAGTCAATGAAACACAGGAGAGTACTGAAGTGCCTTAGCATGAGATCTGTTTCCCAACATGCATGCACATTTCTGTCTGAGTTCATAGGAAATTATCCCACATGGAGCCTTGCATTCAGTAGGAGGGGGGAAAAAAAGCCAGATAAAAACAAACCAAACCAAAGCAGAGCAGATTGCTCAATGCTGTCTGTAGGCCAGTTAATCGGGGAGGAAAAAGAGATCTCTTAATGCAGTGTGCTTGGCCAAAGCCAAGCCCTGCTCCGCCAAAGCTGAGCCCTGCTCACAGTGCAACTTCCACAGGGGCAGGAAGAGCATCCCACCTCCCCATCCTGCATGGGGAAGGTCCAACTGTAGGCTGGGGCAGGATACCTGCTCCCCATCAAGTGTTTCACCCTGTGAAACACTCAGGTGGCAATTACTGCTGAGAGCACAGCAATTATGGAGACTCTAGGAAATGCTGTGTGCATTTTCCAGTCCTAATTATGGCTGTTTGGTGAGGCAACAGGACAGGGAAAAACAACCATTTCCATGGGATTTTTTTTTTGTTTGCTTCATTTTAGGGTCATTTTGTACTGGTTTTTCTCTTCTTCTCAGCCCTGATGTTGTGCCAGGGAAGAGGGGCTGTCTGAAGGTGAATGGCAGCAAATAAAGAAGCAGAGAGGCAAGACACACTGCTCACCACTTCCTGTTTGTCACCCAAGGCCTTTGCCCTGTGTCTCCATCCCTGCCAGAGCTTCAGAGTGACTCAGGGTTTGTCCAACCTGCCATGCACAGCTGTGATGAATCCCAGCTGTGGGGAGCGGCATAAAGGTGGCAGAGCCTTTTCCCACAAAAAAAATGTTAACAACCACAGACATTTTCAGCCCCAAGGACCTTTGCCTATGAATCCTGTCAGCTTCCTTGCCACTTCCATAGCCTATCAACAGATCAACTAGGTTTTTCTTTCACAGACCGTTACATTTCCCACTTCTTTCTTTGACACAAGGCAAAAAACAGTCACAGAGGCTTCCCAAGCTGAGCTGGAGACATGGCTGCACACACAGCTACAAGTGAGGAAATGCCACTTGTTTTCACTCTCCACCCGACACATGACAGCCTGTTACACAAAATCAGCAGCAGAACTCCCCCCGACTTTTGCAAAAAAATAACCCAACCCAAAACTTATGTAACTAATCTTTGTTAATCTTGAGCAAGGCATTTAAATCCAGGGAATAAGCCTATTCTTCTCATCCCCCTCCCCCCACCCCCCCAGCCTATCTGTACACTGAAAAGGGAAACAAATAGAAGCAAAGTTTGCAGCCTTGTGATTTTTCCTTTTGAAAAGAGCAAAGTGGCATCGTGTCCCGAGGCTGCTCCGAAGTAAACCCTCCTGCCTTGCCTTATCCCATCCACTGAGCACCTTAAGAGAAAAGCTGCCTTCGGAGCAGTTGTCAGTTGCTCTTGACTAAAGCATGGAAATCTCTACTCTCGCCACGTACCACTGCCTTGCTTTTGTCTGGTATTTTTTCGTTGCCTATTCCATCACACATGTAGAAACAGAAGAGCGGCCATCTGAAGTGTTCCTTTACGGTGGGCAGTGGAAATATTTGACAGTCCTCAATCTGGTAAGCAAATCATGTTCTACAGTGATACCAATATGTCTATTTGTTTGTCTGCCATCTGCGCCTCAAGACATACGCAGCTGGTGTATTTGCTGCTGTTAAACTGCTTCCTTTGGTGGTGTATACCCCAAAGGAAACTCAGGAGGGATCTGTGCTTGTGCTGTGAAACGTATTCACAGGTTTCATGCTGAAAGAATATTGACTGGTGAGACACTTGCTTTTCAGGAAGTACTTTGAAGCTAGCTGCCTCCTTGTAAAAGAGGCATTGTCAGTGAGAGGAAGGACAGAAAAGTGGGGGTATGTCCAGCCAGGACACATAGAAGTTTGGTGCCTCTTTTCTAACCTTTAATTCAATACATTTCAACACTGCTTGGAGTTTTACTTAAATTTTTTTAATAGGCTTTTATGTCCTCTAAATTACAGGAAAGGTAGAACAAAGCAGAGCACAGTGCTAATTTAGCCATTCAGAGTACCAGCTTTGTTTGAAAATCAGTTGAGAACACAAAGGAAAGAAATTCCAGCCTGTGGAGAGAGGTGCTTGTGATATTATTACATGAGTTTCAGCAGTGCTATCAACTGGTTGTACATTTCCTAAAAGCACACGGAAAAAGAGAGACTGTAATGTGTTCTGGTTCTTCTAATGTGCTAACATTTCACAGGAGAGAAATTAAAGCGAAAGTACATGAGATACCCAGGGAAGAAGGCTTCTTCACAGTCCAAGGCGTTCATCAGCAACTCAGGGAAATAGTGCTCGTGGGGTGGAAAGACCAGGCTTGTGGAGAGGTTTCCTAGAAGGAAAAAATTTCAGGCACATTTGCTGATTTGAAGGATGACCACAGGGACCTGCATAGCCTTTCATCCATTCTGTGTGACCGTCAGAGATAAATATCAGTGGGAGGTCTGGTCTGGGGCATGTTTGTCTCTACTTTTACCCTTCAGAAGGGTATGCTGGAGTTCAGTGGCAGCCTAAAGGCTCCCCAGTTACAAGTGGGGCTTTTGTAGACCCCCAGGGAGGTGGGGAATTTGGTTCTCTTCCATCCTCAACCATTCTGTGACTCTGTAAAACATTTGCAACCAAGAGTCAGTGAATGGCAAGGGAAGTGGCCACAACAACCCGGGGATTCCGGGAGCCCCAGTGCTCTCCTCAGTGGCCAAGCCAGCTGTGGAAGGATGAGGACACACATATATTACTGCAGTCAGGGTGGCATTTGTACTGCTAATTGTGATGTTGTCCGTTTATCAGTATAGCCATTTCTGGGGGATAGCTGACCCCACTAAAATACCACCCATACTTTTAGGCAAAACAGCATCTCCACCCCCATCCCCTGGCACCATTATAATGAGATTTACCACCGAGCACTAAAGTATGAGATCAAAAGGACAAAGCAAGTAACCAATCTCCCAGTATTTTGGGATGAAGAACTACTTACTGAAATTATCATCCAGCTTCCCTTAGTGACCAGTGGTGGATGGTCAGGGAAGGGCTGCACAAAGCAAGAGCATGAATGAGCATGAAATGAAGTTTCCATGGCTCTACTGTCACACTAGCATACTGACTAACCCAACCAAAAAATAAATCCAGGCTAAGGTAGCTAATATCCATTCAAATATCCTTCTTTTCACCTATCTAAAGGAAAAAACATGCCTGCTCATACTTCTGGTACTTTCCCTATCCTGTGTGCCACGAGGCAAGTGCGCCTTGTGTGAAAGAGCAGGTCATCTTGTTGGTGTAACCTTGCTTCCTTGGCAACTGAACTGCATGCCTCATTATTTCTGTGTTGTAATCTAATCATCCATCCCTGTTCACGTTTTCTTTGCCACTCATAGATTGACATAATTTTATCCTCTCAGTTACTCTTTGCTATAAGCTGGAAGTCCAAGACTTTTTTATTTATATTCATAAAGGGTCGCTTCTTCCATTACAGCATCCAGGCCACCTTTAGCAGCTGTTATTCAAGTTTCAGGAGAGGGTAGGTGGGGCAGGCTGCACTGGTCAAGTTATGAGCATATATGGATTTATACAGTGGCCTAAAGGTGTTTTGTTGTTTGTTTAATTCTTCTTGACAACTCTTAACTCTCTATTTGGTTTTTTTTTATCACTTGTAGGCAAGGAGAGAGCAAGTTGAGAGAGCTATCCACAGTGAGTCCAACATTTCTTTAATGGATGGTGATAGCTAATATAGAATTCACTGTCGAAAAATGTATAATCGAAGCTGCTTTTAAACTTTTTTTCTGAAATGCTTTATTTTGCACTTATCAACACTGATTTTTGCCTACTATTTGATCTCTGATGCACTCAGTATCCTGAGATTCTTCAGCAATTTTACAGTCAGGCTTCACTTTGACACGGAAAAAACCCCACCAGATTCACAAGAGTGTACTACCACAGTATTTTTTCCCCTTTGACAGCTCATTTACAGATCTGCTGAACAGCTCAGGTCTTATGAAATCTCCATAAGAGAGGGCTCTTCCTCCACTTCCCCGGTCCTTTGTCTCCCAAATTTTAACCACTCATTGATCTGATCCCAATACTAAAATGGAGCTGCCATCAAGTAGGGAAATGGTTGGGGCTGAAGATATTGCCTATCTCTCATGCAGAAAATGTGCAATGGGATGAGGTGTGCAAAATTACTCCTTCATGGATGATAGTCCTTCTTCAGAGATTTATTTATTTCGAGAAAGAATTGCCAAGAAATGAAAGGGGATTAGGGAAAGAAATACTGTCACCCTCTTCTCCTGCTGAACTAGGTAGCATTTTTTGGTAAAGCAGCGGCAAAAAGGTGGCAAAAGGTTCTTGAACTGCTGTGTAAGAGAAGATAATACATCCCACATGCTGTGGTGCTCTCTGTGGGGCTTCACAGGACCTAAAAGATTCATCCCATGGTGTGGCATTAAGCCAGTCCCTGTTGTTGCTGAGGAACATCGAGGAACAAGAGGTGCCCGTCAACCACACTCGTCCATTGGGTGCACATCCAACACATTGAATTTCTGTTAGTCTGGATGCAGTTTCAGAAAGCACCTCGGAATGTAGGGAGGCATGGTCGTGGGGAAGAAGAGCAGGCAAAACTTCACACTGTGCTATCCTGGTTCATTGGATCTGCTGTGCCGTACAGGCCTGGGCAGTGGCTTGGAGGCTTCCCCAGAGCCAGGAACACAGAGACAGCCTTTGTCCATCTCTTCTGCCTGTGTCCTACCAGACTGGGATTGCCTGGCTTCTGGCACTGGCTGTCTGCATCACTCAGAAATTTTCCCTCCAAAATTTCTCTTATCTCTTCGGAATAGCATTTAAAAATTCCTTTCTGTGGAAAGCTGCTCTGCCCGCCTCACTGTGATCTGAAATGGAAATAGTGGGAAAAGTGACATTTTCTGGGGATGGAAATGCTGCTTGTTTCCTAGTTTTGCTGGAGAGATGCTGAAAGAATTCCTTCTAGATATGACCCTCTTTTAGCACCTCATTCAATTTCTTGCTAGTCTTGTGGCTCTCCCAAGAGAGCTACAGCTCTGACATTGCTTCAGATTCATCTTCTTAATAATCATAACAATCAAGATGCAGAAAGGAAATATTTTTGTAGGGGGGAAAAAAAAGATAAATGGGCTTTTTATCAAAGAGGTTCATTGACCAATTATTGAAGAAGCAGAAATGACAGATAAAAACAGTTTTGTATAAATTTCATTCATCTGTGACACAAAACAGTGCAAGCAGAATCATTCATTGCCTGAAATATCCGAGCTCATATAAATTTTCTCACTGCTATAAATCCATTAACAAATCACTGCATAATAAGCATACTGCCCCTTTAAAAACTATTAATTGCATTACTGCCCCAATTTATTCCTTACGCTTTTGTCTTTCATAATGGAAATACTTTTCAATTGTCCTGAAAGCTGCTTTGTATTTATTTCAGAATAGGCCCAGTATTTAGCAAAGATATTTTCCAGGACACTATAATGTGAATGTATGTGTGTCTACCCTAAATGTTGACTTTAATGTCTATTAACTTGCTCAGAATATTGGATTTATCCCTCCCTTAACGGCAGAGCTTGGAGCCCGATTTATTTGTACTGGTTGGAGATTTCAATATACACATATGGCAAGATCTTATACACAAAAGTAAATCATGTCAGGTTAGTTAAACAGAAACACCCTTTTGATCACTGCACCAGATAAAAATTGAGGTTTGTCTTTGTCACTATGAGTCTCAGTTTGGAAAATTGATCTGGCCAAGTTAAATGTTTCTACAGCACCCAGCACCATGGAAATCTGCAGGGTGTAGAGGGGAAAGCAGCCTCTCTCCAGCAGGGATAATCATATCCATATTCTCTTCTTTGGGTTAATCATTAGCTTTTTGAACGCTTCCAGTCTTCCTTCTGTTCGTGTGGGAACACTTTAGGGAATCCTTTCTATTTACAGCCAGTGAATTTATATTCCATGAGTGCCTGCAATGGATTTGTGAGCACCAGAACTGCTGCTTAGGAAATTTGCAGGACATCTGGAACCATTTGATATTTTCATGTATTTTTTCTTTTTTTTAATGTCAACATTTTCCCTTTAGTAGAGGGCTACAAGGTTTGGATGCATCTTTCTTACAACAATAACCCCCAGTGGGTTTGGAGCTTGGATTTTAATCTACTGGGGGTGCACAATGCCAGACTGTGAAGTACTAGGGATCATCCTAGCTAAGTTCAGTTTTCTGGTTTGAAAATTACTTGTCTAACTTCCGTTGCTCTTGGAAATACAGGGTGATCACTGAAGTCTCAGAAACACCTTTGAAACTATGGTGACAAACAAGGGTAGAGCTGCAGCAGCACAAATCCAAGCTCCTGAGGCTGAGTTTAAACTTCCTCAGGAGTTGTTCTTCTCCATGTTTAGCCAGTGAAATGGGTCAGGTTACACATTCAGATAAGCATTTTCCATATAGAAGATAACATTGTCCTCCCCTGTGTATAACAGAATATTTACCAGGCTGAGAATGTGGCTGTTTTGGGACTGTTTCTTTTCAGCAATGTTTGTTTTAGCTAATTTTGAAGCGGGGAAAGAAGCAGCCTATCCCTGTCCCATGATTAATGTAAGGCTGACCATGAACAAGATAATAATAGCCCCATCCTCTGGGAACCAGCCTTCTCCCTAATTGTTTTATTGGCAATTAGTCACCATGTGTCACTGGACTGTCACCACCCTCATGTTCATTTTTCATGCCATTTACAGAAAGTTACTGCAGACTCTACAGAGTGTAACAAGAGCTTCTCTTTATTACCAGGCTTTTCTTAGCTCTTTCAGGACTTGGTATTGGTGTCCTGGTGAGACCAAGGATTGGGACAGACATTTGGGCTGAATATGAGTTTGTGTCTAAGTACACTGCACCCTAGCATGGACTTTATTGAACCAGACCTATGATTTGGAGGGCTGAATCCCTACTGAGTGAAATAGTGCCTGCTAATTGTGATAATGGGGACAGAAAAATCACATTTGAAAGGGCTGCTTTGGGTGCCTCAGAATTGAACAAAAACCTATGTGGGTTCTGATGAAGCTGCTTGGCTTTGGGCTTTTTTTTTTTTAAATGTAAAAATATGTTTGTTCACCCTAAGCCTTGGCAGGAAACCTGGGGTTTTGCAGCTGAACTGGGTGATGCACCGCCTCTGATACCTGGTCCTGGGTGACCCTGGGCCAGTTACCTGGCCTGTGTCAGCACCTCCCTACCTCCCCTGCTGTGGGTCTGCACAAGGAGGGGGACAATCCAACAGTGGTACCTACTGTCCTGACTCTCTGGACTGTGGAAAGGATAGGGAAGGAAGAGTGTATCTTTTCCCCATACTGGGAAGGAACAAAATGTTTGAGGATGGTTGCAGATAACCACGAACTGGTCATTTTGTTGCCCAGGAAGACTCAGTCGCTGGAAAATAAAGCTTGCAGAGGCCCTTGTTTGTCAACAGGCATGGTGAAATCATAGTGCCCTCCTCCCCTCATATATTTTGATAATAAAGGAATTTCTGATGGAAAAACATTGCACTAATCCTGTCCCCTCCCAAGCACCACCCTTTTCACTTTCTTCGGAAACTGATGAAGTAACTAGCCAAAGCTTCAGAGACTTTGCTCTAAATAAATATCTGATTCAGAGTAAGATCATGGCAAAAGAGATCTCATCCTGAAAGCTGTAGCCATCTTTCCATTTAAGCATCAGTAGCTGATCCAGTGTTTGCATTAGGCTGCATTTCCCATATTGCATCACTCTGGGACAATCTAGCCTTAAAACAGAGAGGTCACCCCATGAGTTAAGTGAACTGAACTGACTCACTGATAAGTGCAAAACAGCAGGAGAAGAATTTTTCTGCAAGGTTCTATTCTGTCTTTGCGTATCTGACAAATCTGGTTCATCTTGGTCTGCTGTGTAGTGTTAGGAAAGAAAATGAAGCAATTAGAAAAGCAATATTGGTTTAAACCACAATAATATG
Organism: Picathartes gymnocephalus; assembly: GCA_013390045.1. Classification (NCBI taxonomy): domain Eukaryota; kingdom Metazoa; phylum Chordata; class Aves; order Passeriformes; family Picathartidae; genus Picathartes; species Picathartes gymnocephalus. The sequence continues at coordinate 38,382 of WEKY01016297.1, read as the reverse complement.
ACAATTTTACCCATAATTTGGAGAACTCTGTTTTGTTACTGTGCTCTTACCTAATTCTTTACCAAATCCTCCTAGTGTCCTCCCCAAAAAATCCCACCCTCACTACCTATAAATGATTTAAAGAAAGAAGAAAAAAAAACCAAAACACAGCTTCCCAACCCTAAAATTCATTAGTTATAAATAGTTTCATTTAAACTTAAATAAAACTTCAGTTTTAGTTGGTGAAGTCTGGATCTTTGCTTCTAAGCACTTGAAATCCTTTCTTGAATCCCTTTGAGTTCAGCAACAGAGGTTCTGTTTTTGTAACTTCTGCACCTAATTCTCACCTTAGATCATTTTGAGCTACTTGACACCAAGATCAACTGCAGTGTGAGTCCCTAGAAAGAAGAACCTGTGTTGGCTAAATAGTGGGAAAAGCTATCTAGGAATTGCTTTACAGGAAACATGTCGTGGCATAATTTGTTCTCTCCTGCTCAGATACATCCAGTGGTCAACCATTAACATCGGAAGTGTGACGGAGCTGGCTTTCGACATGTCCCTTCCCTTCACCCATCTGAATCACATCACACATCTCTGTTTAGTCTATTAACTGGGATACTGTTAAAGTTATCAACTTTATTTAATCAGTTTGGGTTAGTAAAAGAGATTTAGCCAACAGCTATTTCCCTCACGCAAGTTTGCAGCTCACAAACAAAACAGCTCCCTGAAGAGCAAGAACAGATTTCATTGAGGAACATGCTAATGAAAGCTGGATGAGTTTCCCTCATTAGATGTAATTACTTTAGGTTTTGCAGGCTGTCTTCTATGGGGTGTCCTTCCTGGCTGATGTGTTGAGACTAATTAAGAAACTCCGATGTGCTAAGTGCATAATTTCCAGCAGAGACCTTCTTTTCAGTGTCCTGGCTTTCCCAGTGTCCACAGTAAGTACCCTTTGTCTCTGTATGTGAAAATAATGTTTGCATAAAAGATTAGGTATGTATAGCACCAAAAGCATGTGTATAAAATAGGTAAGAACTAAGGGTTTTCTTTTACCATTGATTTTGCAATGGATTTGGACCATTTAGAAGAAGAAACAGTTCTGAGCCTGTTGTGGTTGAGAGCAAAGCTTCTTGCACAAACATTAGGGTTGCTGTCCTCAAGTGGACACAGATTGACCCCAAAGGGTAAAAGAGGTGTAACCTCTTTGTTAATCTCATGGTCCAAATAGCTGTGGATTTATCAACTTAGGGCTTTTCTCTAAAGGGCAGCACAGGTCAGTAGAACACAAGAGGGTACCTAAGAGGCAGCAAAACCTCACATCTCCTTCTTTGATGCCAGAGTAGCTTAAAATAAGCACTGGAGAGAAACAGATTCATGGAAAAATAATTATTGTCACAGCCTACGCCAGATTTATCATGGATCACCTACTCCCTCACAGACAATGCTGTTTATCAAAATGCCGTGGGTTGGACAGGAACTGATGGGTTATTTATACATGTAGGTATGCTCTGTGAGGGTGATGCCTGCAGCCACTGCTGAATCTCAGAGGGCTGAGAAGCACTGCTTAAACATGGTCCACAAGCAGCTCAGCTAGCTGGCTCGATAAAAAAGCCCTGCCAGGGATGGAGTCAGAGGCACTGGATAATTATCTTCCCTGCACAGCAGTGTTCACCATGCTGCTCTCATATCCCCCCAGGCACCCTCACCGTGCCCGCAGGACTGTGGCACAGTCTCACTCTTTCCAGCATCTCACACTCCTGATTTCCAACTCCAAGCATGAAGTGTGTTCAAATAAAAAGCTGGGCCAAAAATTGCAAATCAGCTTCCAGGTATCAGTAACTGATACCAGGGATAATTTCTTCCAGTTAAGTTGTCCCACTGTAATTCCTGCTCTATTGGGAAAAAAATGGGTGTCCACAGTGTGCAACTTTCACCTGCAGTTTAGGAATTAGGCTTATGAATTTTGAAGGTAAAGGGTAAGTTTATGTGAACTGCCTTATCAAGATCTGTTTTTACTTTGTAACCAAGCAAAAAAACTGCTTGACAGACAGTCCCTTGAGGAGAACTTTTTGACCATCAAAAGATCCCATCTGCAAAGTGAAAGGGAAAAGAAAAAAAAAAAAAGCAGCAGCTAATCTCAGATTCCACAGAAAATGTCAGTGTTGGCAGTTTTTTTCTCTCAGTATCAACATAGAACACTGCATCTCTGAGTAAATGTGAGATAACGTGTTTATCTGGCAACGTCATCATTTTACATGCAAAAAAACATGGAGACATTTTGCCTTCTCAGAAATGAAAGCACTAACCAAATCCTATCTGTTATGTTTGTCTTCCATTTTTAAATGTCTTTCATTTTGCATTTTGGTTCCAGTTTGTGTGTATATCCTTTTGGACACTGTATACCTACAACCGAGAGCTGGTTTACCCCAAAAGCCTTGATGGAGTCATCCCGCTCTGGTTAAATCATGCTATGGTGAGTAAGAAACACCTCAGCCTCTTGCAGAGAAAAGGGAGGCTTTGCAATGTGTGCCCCACATTGTGCATTGTGCAGTTTTCCAGAAGAGCTTCGCAGCTTTTACTTTCTCACCTCCTCCTTCCTGCTTATCTGAATCTGATATTGGGCTGTATGCAGCAATCAGATGCATGTGCTTGAAGCTGCCTCAAGAAGCCTTTTAGCACACAAGGAACGTCAGTGAATCGGTGCTTGTCAAACCGCTGAAGTCAATGAAATGATGTGTAGTCATAAGGAAAGAAAATCTCACTTATTGTAGCTCAAAAGAGAAATTGTGTCTGCTAACAGAGGTCTCTGAAATACAAAATGGCTGTGAGTGTAACAAAGCAGCCCTTAATTTTTAAAAAAGGTGAAATAACAAAAAAGAATCTGACAGCTCTACAGCTAATAAGCTAATGTGTGCACAGCTTTGAATAGCTAGATTGCAATGATTGTTTACAGATTTTCTATAAATACTTTCCAGATTTCTCATTCATTTGCTCTGGCCATTTTTATGATGTGTTGAATAATCACATATTTCTCATCAGTCAAGTGAAAGGAAGCTGACAGTAACATGGAAACTGTGGGTGGATTGCAAGGTCAGGGAGGCCTCGTGGGGCGAATAGGAAGTGGGAGAGAAGGGAGAGGTTCAGTGCTAGGCTGAATCAAAGAAGCCAAAAAGTATGAAATAATCGCATCGAAGACTCCTTTCTCTCCAGACTTCATTTCTTAAGAACAGTGCCTTGCCATCCCCTGCAGCAGTCCCCAGTGAGTGGTGAAGGTAAACGTGGGAGGGTTTGGGGAGTCTGGCTGAGGACAGTTGCTCGAGGTTTGAGCAGCCCCTTGATTTAGCCAGGTGCATTCAGAGTTGTGTGACTGGAATCCAAGCACACGGAGGCATGTCTGCATTGCTGATACCCGAGTGGTGAACCACAGCCATCCTGCACTTTTAACCTCATCACCTGCTCTCTGCCCACCAACTCATTTCCATCAGGACCATTCTGTGGCTGCCCAAACCTCTGCACAGGTGCAAAAGGACGCTGCTCTCTCTGAAAACCACCATCCACCAAAATGAAAGATTCTTCATGTCCTCAGCATCATGCTGGTTTCAGGTCCAGGATTTAGTATGGGCAACTAGTTTAAAATCCTCACAGTGGTGGAGGTGCCGGGCAAGGTGTGGGGGGAGAGGAGATAGGCTTTGCTGCTTGTTTTAATCCTGGCTCACAGCTGAGAATTTTCCCTTTCCATTTCCACATTTGTTTGTGATATGGGAAGGTTGAGAGGTGCTAGGGCATACATTTTTATTTCATGTGCAAGAACTCTTTGCAGGAACCCCTTAAATGTATCAGTTATAATTTCTTCTTACCCTACCTACATCTACATTTCCTAACAGAGTCGTTTTCATTACAACAAAAAGCTTTTCTGTATCAGAAATGTCAAAAACAAGTGTCAGAAAAGGAAAAACAATTCTCTCTGAAAATTATTTTGACGAGAGAGAAACTTCATATAAAGCAAACCTCTATCACAACTGAGTATTATATTTCTAAAGCTCTTAATACACTGCAGACATCTTGTGCTTGACAGTTTCTGGGTAGGAAATTTTCCTTCCAGTCACTATCAGGCATAAAACATCTGCCACCAGCATAGACTGATTCCTGCTATCAACAATCCTTGTGTTTTAGAATACCTTCCAACAGGTGCCTTCAGGCTTAGCTGAGACACTTCTTTCTTCCAACACAAAACATCTGCTGGAAACACTAGGGAGAAATCCAGGGACAGACCAACACTTTAAGGGACAAGCTCCAAGTTCTGATTGCCAAACAGACACTTTTTCTTTGGGTTCATTTCCTTGCATATTGCTATTAAATTGCAGCTCTGAGATTACAGGCATTTCATGGCAGATTGAGGCAGCATGTAGCTGCTGGATGTAGCAGAGGAGAAAGACGTGGGTATATCAGTAGTAAGCATCAGTGCCATATAATTTGCAGTGGGAGTACTTTCTTTTAAATCTTGGTCTATTTTAATGTTGTAAATAGGGAAAGCATATGTTGTAATGTAACGGGAGAGTGAACCTAAAAAATAATCATGCAAAACCACTTCAGGAACACTGAGCTCTTTGGCTTTGTGGTGATGCTGCAGCACCTTCCTTGCAGAAATGAATAACCTTTTTTTTTTTCCACATGGACTGCTCTTACAGTGGGAAGGAGTTGTTCTTCCCACCTGGTAGCTCAGAGTTGCAGAGTGGGAGCTACTGTTTAGCCATGTTCTTCCACTCTCAGAAGAGAGAATTTGTTTTGCAAATAGGATGGTTAATGTAGAAAGGAATTTTGCTCATATTTGAAAGAGCCCAAATATTCTGGACTATCTAGGTTTCTCTCTTTGCTTTTCTACTGAGTTTAACCCAAAGGCTAGGCCTAAGTTTCCACTTCTGTTTGCCTGGGAGAATTATATTTTGCCATCTTTATACAAAACCTTGACCTTTGGGGATGAAAAAAGTCCACTCTACTTATGGCTCAAGCACAATTGTTTTATTTGAATAAGATTTTTGAACTGGAAGATGGCTGAGGCAAAAGATACACTGGCAAATTTGTCCAGTGAATTTGTTTATTTCTTTCCCAGTCATCCCTTTTCAAGCAACATCTGGATACTCTCCAGAAGGAGACTAACTGCTGGAGACAGCTTGGATTAAACCATATGCATGTATTATTCAATTTAATGGCAGTATTGGGGAGCACTACACTTTGAAGTATCTGACAGAATTGAATGCTAAATAAAGTGGGCCATTGGTGGGTCAGAAAGATAACTCAAAAACATTTTGATCTATAACAAAAGATACATATAAATATTGAGCAGATGTATTCACAAAAAATGGTAATGGTACAATTGTGGTTTTGTAAAAGAAGGTTTATATTTTCAGTCTGTAGGCATAGTTCTTTTCAAAAGCACAATTTTCTTTATTTTCAGACTGCTAAGTTGAGTTTGGCCACCTCTTTTTCTAATTTACCCTGTAGCTGTGTTACCCTCTCACCTTTAGGAAAAACAGCATTTTAGTTTCCCAGGCATTCTACTGACACATGGTTATGAATTGTGCATGTTCAGAAGATTTTGTAAGCTAAAAAGCTGAGAATAGACAATGAAGGAAAGTGAATGGTGGCTCAGAAAAAACATCTCTTACCTGGCAGCCTTTCAGCAAAGATGACAACAGATACCCCATTGCCTGAGTGTCTGAAGCTCCTTTGCATTTTGCCCTGATTTGGCTGAGCTGTATCTGAAAATAAAAAAAAGAAAATGGAAGGGAGTGAGAGAAAGAGCAAGGTGCATACTTTTCCTTCACTGAAGTGGGCCACCGATGCTCTGACAGTAAGAGTACTAGCAGGACTCACTATGTCCCCTCTCATCTTGGAGCTTCTTGGTATATACAAGCTGCTTGTGTTCTGCCTATCTAGCTAAACCTCACCTTCCCCAGTGTGGACACATCTACATCAACAGAAATGGTATTTTGGATCACTGTGGTTTACTTTCATCTGGAAAAAAATGTAAGCTACATGAATATAATTTACTCTTATGTAAGGGTATCTGTGTGAAGGATTACATCTTCCTACAGACATTTTAGGAAGCTGCTGCATCACTAACCAAAAAAGGGGATGCAAATTCAGTTTGTAGGGCAGAACCCTCTTGTCCAGGCCACTTAAACTCGACTCCTACTCCAGGTGTGTACACGAGAACAACCTCAGGTTCATCTTTGACCATCCTAAATGATTCTCTTTGCAAACAGTATTTAATGCTTAATAATTCTTGCATATTTACACAAGGGAGAAACATTTCCATTTGTTTGCATTTCACAGTATCTCAATTTTAAGCTGTCTGGCAACTATGGACATTCATAGGCTGCCAATTACATTCAGCTTTTGGCAAAAGAAGAGGAATGTGTGTGAGGAATATGGCACACAAAATTAATCACCCCACATATTTAAGAGCAAAGATGCTTAGCTTTTCCCAGCACTACACAGATTTTTTTGAAGTTTCCATTTTTGTTGACATAAGCCCATTTCCTCAGGGAAAAAGTATGTGTTTCACAGACAAATGTTATGGCAGGGAATCCTCCTGGGCTGCTGCTACCCCAGCGTGCACAGGTGCAGTCTCTGTAACCCACCCAGTGAAGGAACAGCTGGAGACAAATATTCCATGGCAAAGGATGCGTCACTTCAGTCTCATGTCAGCATCCAGCTGCAGTGCAACATCAGTTTCTTAGACTACATATCTAATGCCAGTGAGAAAGGCAATTAAAATTCTGGCATTGACATTGAGACAAAACATTTGCTAGTAAGCAATAGGATATTCAGCCAGGGCCTTATTCTCAAAAATGCATGTGTGCAGGCAAGAAACTTTATCTCTGAAGCTCTTTTACCTTTGTTCATACAATTGGTCTAATGTTTCATCCATTTTTCATGATAATGCTCCCAAACTACCTACATGCCTAAAGAAAAAAACCAAAATAATGTTGCTTTACAGGTGAGCATGAATGGATCTGAAAAGGGCAGAAAGAGGTAGTAGCTGATGGTTCAGAGAGGAGTGCTGCTGGAATTAAATTGAGCAATAGCTTCCTCACTAATCTGCCACCACACCTGCTCAGTAACAGGATTGCCTGTGCCTCCCGCTCTATCTATAAAATAAATCTGTGGTTCCCTGAAAATGCACTGATGGAAACACAAAAGACATGTAGCAACCCTAAGAGAGAATTATTTCTTCAAGTAAACATGGCAAGGTACTAGCTAAAGAAATGAACAATAATGCTTAAGCCCTTTCCACCCTGAAAAATAAAGAGAGGTTAAGAGAAGAAGAAAAATGTATGGGAAGAGATTGCAAAAGAAAATTTTGAAGGAGCCATTTGAACACAGGCAATATAATAGCAAAATAATAGCAATATAAATCAAAAGAGGGAATTTGTTCCAAAATTAAGCCAAGAAAGGAGAGACCATACAGAGATTTGGAAAATTATAAGTATAAAACTAAATAGAGGTTAGGGTGACAGGAAGCCATTTAGTTTTATTATGCTCAGATAACACAGGCTGTAATTGTTCATGAAAGCATCCAACTGAAGGAAATTTCCATAGAGAAGAGGACGTTCCTGAACAAAGACCTGAGTATCTGAGTAAACACCTCGAGGGACAACCAATGAACACTGGCTTATGAGCCTCATAAGGCAACACCAAAGTGGGTTTTTCCTTTCCCTTTGCAGTAACATACTGATGGGGAAGAGAGGAGCATGAGTATTGGCCACGACTGGTTGTCCAGGCTGGTTCCAGGCTCTGCAGGGAATTGGTCTGAAAGGAGAAACACAGGCAGTTTTTCAAAAGTACTTGATGGTCTCCAACTGTGCCCAGTGAAGTTTAGTTTGGCTAGTGGTAGCTGTTTGTGAAAAGAGCCCTCCCCAAAGTCTCACATGTTAATGGAAAGCAGACATGGAGGGTATGTAAATGCAGACGAATTAGAAACAAACAGCTCTGGTCAACCGAGGCATCATTTCCTTCGCTCTGGAGTCAAACAAGGTCAGACCGAGTCAACTGCGACACACGCGTCAGGAGCACAAGTGATCTCAGCAGCTCTGGGGAGATTATTCATGGCCCCAAAACCCAGCCTAGGCTGGAGCCTGCAGCTGAGCACTAACTCTACCCAACCCTGTCTTCCCAGCCCCAGGAAACTCACTCTTACTTGAATTCTCAACGGCAAAACGAGGATATAGCATTAAATAAATACACAAATTATTCAAAATACGGGAAGCAAAAATTCCATATGGTCTTAGCAAACACTGGAAATAATATTCAGGGAGGACCATTTATCTCAGTTTAAACTCGTGAACCTGAAACGTATCCTGGGAAACATACAACACAGGGTAGGAAACAAAAAGTAAAGAAGCAGGGGAATGTTCTTGTCTGCAGGAGATAAGTTAACGTGCCAATATTAGAGATAAAGTTCAGCATATGTTTAAGAAACTTTCTTCCCCCTGTATTCATATGCCAGAGTTTTTATGAGCAACAAAAAGAAATTTGCAATTTTATAACTAGTTCAGATTCACCTGAGTTTTTCAGCAAAGAAGCAAAGAAACTAAAACCAACTGGAGAATCATAATGACTGCCAAAAAGAGACACAAAGGATTTTAAAATTGAATGTTTGGAAGCAGAATTCAGGCTAAAAGTGTGATTAGTTAACTAAATGTCTCTGATAATTTTGGAAGTCCCATCACTTTTATCTCTTCACTATAGAAAGAAATGACAAGATTTCTGCTCTTGCAAAATTTGTAAGCTGAAAGGTTCCCTCAACAAACAGAGGTTGTTAGACACATAGATACATTAAAGAATATAAAAATATGTACCAACAGGATTCCTGCCAAAAGTAGAGAAAACTCTCTGGTTCAGTTTGGTTCACTGATAGCCTGATCAGTACACACAGCTATTGTTTTAGCCTCTTTTCCTTACCTTGGAGTGAAATAGGGTTGGGTTTTTTTCCTCCCTCTGTGATAATTATTTTTGACAGTTTCACTGTTTATACGTGAAACTGAGAAACTGTTAATTGAAATAAAAAATGAGTCACTGTTTCCAGCAAGTTTTGCCAATGTTTTGATCTGTGTCAATCTGAGCTTAATTATTAAATTTTCTTTAAAGGAAGAGGCAAAACTATATATTTTAATTTGGCCCCATACAAATACTGTGCTCCTCAGACATACCTCAGTTTAAGAATATGAAACACTGCTAAGTAAGGTTGAAAATATATTTAATGACTATGCACCAGAGACCTATGGTTAAAAATAATGCGGATGAGAAAATATATCTTTTTCTTTTAAATATTTTTTTTTTTAAAAGAAGGATATGAGAAGCCTTTATAGCCTTTCAGCAGATCTGATTAACCATGATATATGGTCTATCACTGATGATGCTGCCAAAATCAACGTCTCTGGGCTGTGAGAGGGAAATAATGTGGAAAGCCAACTGTGTGTCATAGGCAAAGGGCAGGCTCTGCGCCCTGTAGCCATCCACACGTTCCCCTGGCGTCTGCTCTACAAATACACATCTGCTGTCATAAACTTGCTTGGGTATTCGATAGAAATTCCTCTGTGATTTTACTGTTAATGCACAAATTTGGCTTGGCAGAAATAGACTCTGGGATAGCAGAAGTGCAAGGGAAGATTTTCCCACATGTTTACGGGCCTGGGGTGTATGTGTACATGAGAAGGAATTGGAGGGCAGAGGGGGAAAATGGAAAAACAACCCTTTATATCCACAAAGGAAAAATAATAAAATAAAAAAAAATCATCCTGGGGGTGCTTGAGGAAGGTGAGAACTGTTGTAGAAATCTGTCTCAAGAAGGCATTTTCACAGCAAATTTAAATGGCTCTACAAAAAACCCATATCTAGTTAATATACATGGTGAAATATACTTTAAAAGATACAATTATTATATGGAAGACACAGCACACAGTCATGGGCCAGTGACATCTCTGGACTTGGGAAGAGAGCAGCTTGCAGCTTTCCTATGCCACAAATTTCTTTTTTTTAAATTTGTTTTTCCAAATCAGGATAGCTCCAAGACCTTTAAGAAACTGTTTGAAAAACAAGAGGCAGACAGCCCCACTCCTGAATGCTTTTGCTGTCCTTGGACATGGAAACACCCTTACAAGCAGCGGAAATATCATTGAATCAGGAAGAGCAGAAATTTCAACCTACCCCTTCCACTAAACTCCTGGCTATTTCCAAAAGCAGCCAAATTTTCCAGTTTTGCCAGTAACTTTCAAGCTTCTATTGATTTATAGGCCCCTAAGTGTTTTCTCTAACTCCCACAGAAGTGGAGGAGCCTGACAAAAATGGGTAGTAAAGCATATCAGCCTTTTCTAAACCAGCACAGTCTAAAAAGCAGATCTCCCAGCAATCTTTTGCAGGCACTACCAGCCTGCTGCTCAGCAGCAGCACCAATGCAGGGTGGTGCCCTTCACCACCCCCAGCCTGCTCCCTGTGTCCTGCTGTCCACAGGTTGCCTGTGTGCTGCTGGAGGGTCCCAGCATGAAGCCACATCTCAGTGGAACGCCGAGCCGCTCACCCCTGGTCATGGACAGGATGGACATGGAACACTCGCCCATCACAGTCATCACTGCATCAATCTCTTAAGTCTTTGAAACTTCTCATTTTCCTTTCCTCTCTAGATGCAACAACACATTTAGTGCACTCAGAAGTTCTATGCCTGCCTTTGGGCTGCTTCCCTCTTCATGCTTTCTGGCTGTTTGTGCTGCCCTTTCCTGGGCATGCTCCAAGATACCTGTCAATATGAGGTGCTCTAAATCAGCGTGCCAGGTAAAGGCTTAGGCTTAAGCCTAAAAATAAGGACAAGGCACAGGTTTTCCACCACTGCTGCCTTGCCATGGGCATTTTGGGTTTTGTTCAAGGACAAACTATTATCCAACTATGGAAAATAAACACTTTTAAAAATCTTTTTGAAAGCAGCTTAATACATGGATTTCTGACTAAAGGACAGTTACAGGGATTATATTTGAAAACCCTGTGCACTGAAGATTTTTTTTGGTTAAATAAATCCAGGAATTACTTGTACTGTTATGAGACCTCTGCAAACAACCAAGAAGGTTGTAGAGCTGAAGAATATCTTTGTGAAACAGAACAGAAGAAAATCCCAGTGCCAAAGAGTGAGAAGAACTGGAACATCAAAGAAATACATGTTTTATCTCTTTTCTCTGAAATAGGGTAACTGGGGTGGAATGGTTATTTTGATAGAAGGATAACCACATACGAATAGCAGCTCCTGGGTGTGATAGGAGGGCTGAGGGAGAACACTCATCTTCCAGGGAGTTGTCACTTGGAAGCAGCAGACACAAGTGGATGTCTGTCTCTTATACAAATAGAAAAATACTGTTTTCATGCATGCTGTTTATAGCTCAGCATGCATTTAAAGAATTTAATGTGGTTTTTTTCACAACCTATAGCATAAATATACAGCAATGAAACTTTGACACCATATTACTATATCAGATACTGAGCACAATTTCTGAAAAATACGTACCTAAAAATGTTAGAACCATTTTCTTGGGATGAGGAATCTTCATACCATACACCCAGCAGGTATGCCTTTAGGTAAAAAGACAAAAAAGTCCTTAGTTTGGCATTTTTTCTATTTAAAAATCTATCTATCTTTCTCTGTTACCCTCTTCCCATACCTCGTCCATCTACCCATTGAACTATTTACTTAATTAGCAGGAATTTAACCAACTAATCTTCTACAGTTGTTGCTATAGTTTTCTCCTGCTGCATTTCATTGACTGGTTTTGCTGTGTTGTTCCCCAACACTGTTTAAGCCATCTATCTTAGGTATTGCAATTCAAAGTTATTGTTTGCTTGCACAGGGAATACAAAACTTGCAGTGGGGAAATTTCACCCAGACAAATTATTTTCTGAAATTGGTACAAATCAATCAAAATTTTGAGGCATTAGCATCCCATGAATCCCATAGCTATTTAACATCTGAGCCCAGAAGTCTTTCTGCTGTGCTCCCAACATCCCCATGGTGAGGAGCAACCCCCTTGGAGGCAGCTCTTCACACAAAACAGTCAGTGCCAACAAACTGTCTGCCCAGTGCTCCTCTATGATCAGATAGTTGTCATTAAAGTCCTTGAAACTAAAGCTTTAATTCAAACTCTTCAACAAAAAAAAAAAAGAGAGAGAAAGAAGAAAAATACATTTCTCCATGAATTCAGCTCCTTTCTGACTCTTGGATAAGCTTGTCTGAAGGTCCTTCATCACCTTCAATCACAGCTAACTGAAGTCTCCTGTATCTTTACAACCCCATTTTTCCATTTACAAAGGGAAGCACAACACACTGGGATTAAACTGGAGAAAGTAATAAATGACACTATATAAAATGCAATAATGACTAGAAGAGAACACGAAGGCAATTCAGCAATTGCTTAGTGACTTCAAGGAGCACTCTTCTGACATCCTCAGCCACACATAATGATAGAGTTCAATATCTTTTGTACTCTAATGGGAATTATAACAAAAGAATTATCGCATTATAAAATGCAAAAGAAGAGCTCACCTATTATAAACATAGACCGTGCTACAGGCAAACCTCATTTTTACATCACATTAACAAGGAAATTTTTGTGCTTATTGCTCCAGGGGTACTTCTTCATTGTAAAAGTGAAGTATGCACATTTGTATACCATTATACTCAGTATTGTTTAATAATTCTTTGCACGTGAGCAGGTGCCTGAATTTTGTGATCAGCAATGACTGAAGGCGAGGCACCGTGATCGGTCAGTGACAGACTCTCTTTTTTCCCTCAGCACACAGCTGTATTGCCATTTGCTCTCCTGGAAATCCTTGCCTTGCCGCATCGTTACCCAGCAAAGAAGAAGGGATTGATCCTACTGGGATTTGTCGCTTTTCTGTATATCAGTTGGTAAGAGTTTAAGTATTTTTTCTTCAAGTAATCTGCTTTGTAAAATAAGGCCAAATGCTGTACTTTAGATCTAAAGTTCCCGCCCAGAAACATGGAGGACAGCAGGCTGTTCTCTGGAGAAATTATTTAAACTTCAGCTGAGACCCATGAGAACTATTTCCAAACGTAGGCAAGGCAGGTTTCCTCAAACACAAACAGGTCCTGAGACCTTACATTGTGTCTTCTGCTCTTGTAAGGCCTCTTATAGGGAAGTATCTAAATTGCCATAAACTCATGGATTATTTGAGTAATTTCTTCTGGACGGGAATTTTTACTTCTACCAGTACCATCAAATTTACCTCTACTCACTCTCCTGCTCACTGCAAAAACACCAAATCCCAAAAGGTCTGGGGGTCATGGGATCAGGAGAGGAGTAAAACTCAGTTTGGTGATTAGTAGGGATACATGGCTGGTTTTAGAAACTTGAGACAGAAAACGATACTTGGAGCCAGGTGCAAACTGGTGGGTGGTGAGGAGGCACCTGCCGCACCACCACCTCCCACTCCACCAGTGGACACTTCCCACATTTCCAGCAATGCACCAGTTGATTCCCAACCTGTTGGAGAATGATCCTGAGAGAATAAACTATATCCAATCAGCACTTCCCACAGCTCACAGCCATCTGTCTACCTGCTGTGTGTGTGTGATGCACCCCTGGAGTGGGTTTGCTTGTGGCATCGCAGCTGCAGTGCCGGGATATGGAGGCACTGCCACCCCATGTAACTATGGGCAGCTGCCAACACTCCAAATCTCTCAGAGGTCACCTTATATTGAGACCCAGCTCAGGAAGGGGTCTGTATAATGTCAGCATATGCTCTGATACGAGTTTCCAGAGCTAGGGAAACATCCAGGCTCTGGGGTGGAGAATATAGAACACCTGTATAACAGCAAGAGGATACTGGTCAGCGAGGAAGTAACTTGTCCTCATGCAAGGACTTCTGAGAAGTCACTGGAACTATGACAAAACGCATCCTTCCCAGTCCTGCCCACCAGTTCTCAATCTTAGCTAGAGGCCATCTTCAGCCCAGTGAGTGAAAATCTGAAATAGAAAAGAAACTGTTCAGATGAAACACTTGGGTGATTTGAAATCCATCAGAGTGGCTGTGGAAGCAGGGGACTTCACTGTTACACTACATAAGCAAATTAGGAGCCATTTATTCTAATCCATCCCAGAGCCTAATAGGATTACGACTATGGCTTCCTAAATTCCTTTTCTATGTTCTGATTCACCCAGTTGCTTAACACCAGCTTAGTTTTGCTTGTCTTATGACAATATTTGTGTTTTACTGTCTTTGAGACCAGACTGCTCTTACAGCCATGTGTGCCATGCTTTCCCCTGAAATCCCTATCAGCTGAGCAATTTCACCCCTCAGGAGACACGGCTCATATCAGGACCTGAATCTTCACCAAAGGATGAAGATCACACAAGCATCAACACATTTAAGCCCTCCCAGTATCTTCTGTGAGTTGGTGCTGCATTGCATTGCCAGGGTCCTGAGTGGAAGGTGGTCCCTTAGAGTGCTTGTCCCCTGTGTGCCAGGGCCTCGATGACTGGATAAAAGATATTAGGATGTCTATACTATTGTTTCCAAATCAGCGAGGCATCTGCTGCCTGCTTTCTTTTTGCCTCCACGTCATGGTTCCCTGCAAACCACAGACAACAGCTTTCAACCAATAGAAAAATTTTCTGGCCTGTGCACCAAAATCTTAACACACGTACATATTTTACTGTTGGTGCTGCAACCTGGTGATTTAATAGACCCATGTAGGCACCATATGTTTCACGAGCAGCAGAGTCCTTCCTCCAAGCCTCTCCTTGGACTCTCACTGCCATCGCTGCACTGTCAATGGGCTGAGAAGTAACTGGAGGGAGGCAGCAGAGAAAATGAGCAGGCAGTTACACCTTGCACCAGACACCTGCCTCTCCGCAGGGTGTCACTGTGGCTTTGAACACCCTGCACAGTCATCCATTTGGGTTTGAAAATACAGGTTGAAGTGCTTCATATGAGACACACCAGCTGGCCAAACTGCATCAAGATAATCTGGTTCTTCATTATATAAAAGAAAGGTGGTTGTCACTCTCTGTTTTACTATTGGAGACACAATATGAAAAGAGGAGTCCTGTGCAGCAAAGAACACATGCTGACATTTGCACAGGCTCCACTTAGCACCTGGACTTCAGTATTTCTGCTCAGCCTCTCAGGGGCCTTTCCTGCAGGCGTTTTTTTGTTTGTTTTTTTTTAATTACTTAGGTGTTTCACAGCTCTGTTTGTTAGATGAAAGAATCTTGAATCATGAAAATGAGTCTCTACATTTAGGTATTTCCATTCTCGGTCCAGAGAGCTCTACTATCAATTCTCTCAATTTCTCCACTCTATTCCTTAGGTAAGGATTAGTATATCTCAATTTACAGGCAAGACAAAACCACCATTTTATGCCCCATTCCTTCCTTCTTTTACTAGAGAAAGGAAGAAGCATCTTTTAAGCCTTTTATTTTCCTCCTTAGCATTCTCCCATTCCTCAGTGACACGACACAGTTTCAGGATAGTGGAGCAGCCTGTTTGTCACTCCTCTTTGAGGCATGATGCTCAGTGTAAGGTAGCAGGCTAGGGGCCATCAGAAAAAATTGCAATTGCATTCCCATGTTACCACTGGTGGTGGAAAGTATGGCATAATCCTGAGACATGTTTTTTAAAATAAAGAATTAAACCTTTTAGGACCATTTGGACCCAAATGTTTGTTTTAGGGAAGTGCCACCCTTGTTAAAATGGCACATCCTGATAACAATCAATGCAGACCTACCCTATTTCTTAAATTCTTTACATAATCAGTACAAATATAAATAATTTTATTCACAAAAAAAAGGTGTTTTTTTCCTATATTAATATATGAAAATCACTTTTATATTCTTAAGTTCAGGCATTCTCTACCAACCACTCTTTTGAGCCATAAACAATGAACATATTACCAGTGAACTGACAGGCACTACAAGATATTTATTGAGAGAATAAAAAAGGCAGAAAAAGAGGGCCCAATAAGAAAAAAAAGAAGCCCTATAAAGCAGCCATATCTATCCTCTTCCTTTTCCTTCTTTTCCAAATCATGCTTTGCAAACAGTTCAGGCACAAATGGGTGAAGCAGCCACATCTGTTTCCCACCTACCCATTCCTTTTCTCTTCCTCCTCTTAGAAAAGAAAAGCTGGACAATTCCCCTTGCCCACTCACCTCCTGAAAACTTCTGTCCACTCCTCAAAACAGTGGTCAACAGCAGAAGGATTGAGACAAGGAGGTACAGCTCCATGTCTCCACAGACTCTAGGGATCTGGATAGGGGCTGAAAAGCTGTTGCAACTAAAGAGCAAACATGTGTAAGAGCTTATTTGAATAAGCTTCACTTAGCATAGCCAAGTGCACATCCCTGTTCGTGAACATTTTGCTATTTTACTGTGCTTTTACTGCTGTTAATAGCCAGTGCCACCAGGGTGACTGCAGAATATTGTGTGCACTTCAACATGCACTGAAACCCACCTAATTTAGCAGTGGCTCAAGTGTCCTTCGCAGCAAATAGCCCAAGTGCCGAGGAGATGTATCGACAGCTGAGTTAATTTTCTCTGTATCAAGTCTGTTTTGATAACTCAGCCCTTCAGGAGTTAGAAATTTTGAAGTGGTTCTTCTAACTGAATGATCCTAACCAAAGGTAATTTCTCTCCTTCCTTGCCTAGGGTCCTGTGGATTTATTCTGTAACGGGAGAGTGGGTATATCCTCTCTTTGCTTTGTTCAGCCCCTCTGGGCTAGCAGCCTTTTTTGCCGGTAGCCTTGCTGTCATCATCTCCTTCTACAACTTCGGAGAGTTCCTCAACCGTATGATATGGGGTCAGTCCAAGTTTTCTTCATTACTTCTAGGCATACGAAAAAATACCCCTAAAATGAATTGCTGTGATTGCCCAGGCAGGCAGGGAGAGGAAGGGGGCACGAGCACACTGGGGAAGGTGTTGGGGTGGTGGCATTTGGGTGTCAGATAGCGATTGTCGGGTCCTACCCACATGCTAACAAATAGAGAACAAATTGGAGCAAGGATCCCAACCCTACCAGACAAAGTTTGGGCCAGCTTCCTCTAATTTGACTCAAGAAGCACCTCTTTAGCAGCATAATCACTGGGTTTTGGATTCCTGCTCAAAGAAGGGTCCAGAGAAGCCACATGTCTCAAGCTAAAACTCTTACATCACATGTTGTTTGTCAGACTAGGGAATAGCAGTGTTTACTGCAAATTTACAGGAATGCATTAGTGCATCCAAGCAAAAGCATTGCGGCAGCAGCTCCATGACTAAAACAGCACTTCAGAAAATTTTACAAACTGTTGAGAATTTCCCCCTTCTGCTTTGGTAGTGGTATAACCAGTAGTGACCTAAAAAAAGAAAGGCAGCTTCCTTGGGCAAATGGGCAGTTGGGGGAAAAAAGAATATGTAGTTTAGAAGAGCATTTTTAACAAGTAGAAGAAAGAGAGAACTGAGGAAGCACCTTTGGGGGTTTGGCATGGCATACTGTTATTACTATTGTTAATTATTTCATTGTCATTATCATTCTTTAAGGTTTACTCTCTCCTTTTTCATTCAAGATCGAGTTTTTGAGGATGGAAGTGTTTCTGTCAGGAAAACGTGTGTATTTTATTTAGGACAAATGTGTGAACATTTGCAATTTCTTAAACTAGCTTTCTGATGAAAGAAAAAACACTGCAAAAACACCTCTGAGAATAAATAAGACAACCTCCCTCTGTTCTCAGGAAACATTTGATGCCTGATCCATTTTGCGAAGTCTCACATGCCTGTCAAGCCAAAGTAGAGTGTCTGTAGCTAGTCTCTCACCATCCATACTCAGCCACCTAAAAGCAGCAGATTGGCTTTCAAATGTGCTGAATAACCAGCTTCACTGCTTGCTACCTTTGCAAACAAGATGCTTGCTCCACACGTCCATGTTTGGAGATTTTGGCCCCATTCTATTCTGCATAAACATAGTATGAGATGAGGATTGCTGGTAAGTGAAAACAGATCTACAGCCTTTCTGCACTAGCTCTGGTTTAAGAGGCATCACATAAATAGTAACTATTACTAATCAAAGACCACATCATCATTACATGATGGCATAAGTCTTTATATGAGATATCTGATACATCTAGGCATCAGATTTTTTTCATCACTGAGTACATACTAGGAATTTTAGGCCTAGAGTATGCCTGTTGCATAAGTTGGAGATAATCAGAATTAAAATAATTTGATTTCCAAAGTGTTAGCTGATTGGACAAAATGTTGTGCCAAGCAGAGATCAAATTAACTGCAAAAATTAGATGCATATTCAGCAGCTGGCTAAAGAAACTGGGGTAAGCACTCAACTTTTCTGTGCACACAGAGAGGCTGAAAAGCACCCCAGTTGTCGTCGCATGAATGTAACCTCAGAGTATGTATATAAACAATCCACAATATTCTCCACTGATATCTGGTGTGCTCTTGTGATCCCTGGAGGCCTCATCTGTGTGGTGGGTCTGCCTCTCCATGCATACTTGGTATTTTTCAAAGGAGCCACAAAATCCTGGCCTTAACAATTACATGGTGTTTTCATCCACGTGCAAGACACTCTCCTTGAGTTACAGTTCCCCATCTTGGTGCCAAGTGTTTTTCTGATCCACTTCCCAGCTGTGTCCACCCAAGAGAAGAGTAGGACATCCTTAAGCTGGTATCAATAACAAAGACTCAGTAAGCCTTGAAATACAGCCACGGGAAAGCTATTCCAAATTACAGTGTGCCAGAGTCTTAATATATTCCTGACTGAGACAAATTTTTGGTTCAGCATTGCCAGAGAAAAAAGAGCTGCAAACTGAATGAAGACATGATTCCAACTTACCTTTGTTCCCACAGCAAAAATGGCTCTGTGTGATTTTTTCATCCTATCCTTTCCTGGCTCTCTTTCCCATAACAATAAGGCAGAGGATGCAGTGAAAATGATCCTGCAGAAAACAAAAACCATACCAAAGCAAAATAAAAATGAAACCCTCCATACAAGGCAAAACAATCAGTGGTGGTAGAGGACAGATCTCTTCATCTTTTCTGTACTCTCCACCCTGCCCACCTCCTCTCTCCCTCAAAAGAAAAAGTACATGGGCACTTTTGATCTCTCTTTTGTTTCCTCCTCATTCCCCAAAGGCAGTTTGGGTTACAGAGTAATACATTTATCTACTAGGTTTCTATAGGCACTTCTGAAAACACCTTCTCTAATAACACCTGAAGCCACCAAACAATTAGAGCTGATGCTGGTGGGATCTGACAAAGCAGAGCTCTCTGACTGGTCTGTTGGCACCAGGATTCTCCCCAAAGGCAAAAAAATCTGGGGCTGTTGCTTCTTTTTATTTCTTTCCCACTCGAATGAAGAATGGTTGCCCAGATGTGTTCATTCCAAGGTGCAAGTAGTGATTAACAAACAGCTCCACCAGAGTGGCAAGCCTGGCTCCCTTCTGGACTTGCATCCTGTGGCAGACCATAGTCTGCTAATGAAGCTTGTTCCACAGCATGCCATGCTTTATATGAGCTCTTCCACACTCCCTTATAACTCAAGGCCATTATTATTCTTCCTAAAACCAGCTACATAAACATTTACTCTTTTTTCACACTTAAAGGTATATTTAGTTCCAACTTCAAAGTCTATAGATGGCAGCTTTCAGTTTCAAGCAAGTAAGTGTTAAATCTGCATCCTGTACTTGACCAAAAAGATGCAGTATCATTTCTGAGAGCTGGAAAATCTAGGCTGTAGAATAATATAACCTTTTTTCTTCCTTTTCAGGATGCCAGATCCTAAATTCATTTTATTATTTATAGACAAACTGCTTCATACAGTATTGGAGGTTTTAAAAATGTATTATCTCTCATGTGCCTCTCCTCTCCCTCCCCTTGCAGAGCTGGATTGGTGGTAACTAAGGCAACCCAGCTGCACAGCCTGAGAGGCAGAGAAAATAGTACCAGTAATGACTTCTTTTTGTTTTAAATCCCAGAGTTTCTCGAGTACAAGACAATGTTGAGCAATAGAGAAACTCCAAAGAGGATAATTTGAAACAATGAGCTGATTCTTTTACTGCCATAAAATTTACCTCAGCCAAGAACTTGGCTGCAGGGTCTGAGTACCAAAGATGAACCAAGTGACAGTTTCTCCCATTCCCGATGGGTGGAAAACATCACACAGGCAACTGATCTCATGTTTCTTTGACCAGTCAAACTGGAATCCTCAAAAATAAAGCAAAGCAGTGTTCGCTTGGGGTTTGCTCTTGTTGAGACAACCAGAACCTTGGGAGAAATTTGGATCAAAGCTCTCCACATCAGACAGAGCAACCTTTCAAGTGAGGTCTCCTATCTAGAACCAGCATTTGAAGATGGAGCACATTAATTTGTCTTCCATCTAACACATCTGAAAAAAACCCAAAATAAAATTCATCAGCTGCTTCATTCTGAAATGCAGCTGGAGAGGAGCTATAGCTAGCAACAGCTACATGCTCCACCAGTGATTGAAAAGCCTCCCGAAGGACACCTGGCAAACCTCTTGCAAGATTTTATAGCCCCAAGGCCTCTCCCAGAGAAATGTTTATCCCTAGGTGGTAGAACTGTCCTTTGGGAGAGAAACAGGGGAGGAAGGGAGGCTGACTGTCAGAGTGCGCAGCAACTCCAACAGATCCACCTGGACGCTTGCTGTCCTCCAGAAGGGAAAGCTTTGGCCAGCAGCTGGCTGAGGAACACCATCAGGGGCAAAACAAAAATTAAAGATATTATAATGCAAGGGATAAGGCAGCACAACAAGAATAAGAGCCATTGCTCTCAGGAAAAAGAGATAACTTGTGGTGGAATAAGTTTCTCATGCTCAGTGCAGAGACGGATGTGCTCTTCCAGATGTCCTATGAGCTCTTAAATATCTTGGGAAGACATTGCTGAAACCTATTTACCTAAGGCTGAAATAAAGTTAAACAATAATCTTCTCTTTAGCCTGTTTTTCCTCCCTTTTTTTTTGGAGTACTTTTGCATTCAATGCATTTTCCAGAATCATATAACATGTTTTCACAACTGATTATTTTCCCTGAGTTTTATTTTTGTATTTATGGGCTTTTGAAACCAAGCTCCCTTAATACCCTGTAGCCTTGGGAAATCCAGCCTATGTGGCAGCTCACAAATCTGTGCAATACAAAGCAATACTATAATAAGATTGAATTCTTGATGCTGTCATTATTCTGAGCAGCTGTTGAGATTGCAGAAACCCGAATGGCAAATATAGGGATGCAAAGGGCAACTGTGTGGGGTATGAAGCTGTGCTACCATTGTACTGGCACAGGCTTATCAACAGCACTTTTTGTATGAATGTTAAAATGCTGATGTTCTGCTCGTAATTATTACTCCAGGCACAGGTTCCACCCTTTGTTATTACAGTATCCAGGAGGGATGTTTAAACTGAGATTCCTTTCCAGAGGATTTGTTGTATCATGCCTTTAAAAACAAAGTCCAGACCAGAGTCTATCTATTCCTTTCAGTGACCAAATAATGTTTATATCCATAATTTCACTATATTGCCAATGATGAATGGAACTCAGTGTTTGCAAACTAAATATGAATATTTACTTTTGACTCATCCATTCATCCTAGTTGTACCACAAACCTGTGATGGCACATTTATGTCCTTCATATTTGTCACTACCCAAAGCTGCAGTTTACCCCTCAGGCACAGATGACTGTCTCTAACTGGTGCTTCAGAAAGCTGTGGGATTTCAGTAGGTCCTGTGCTGTCCTGACCAGCCATGTGAGGATTCTCTAGATACCCCACGTGCAGGGATTACTCATCTGCTGCCCTTCCAGACAAGCTTTATTTTTAAAGCTTTTCACATACTCTTACAACAAGCTAGGTCTGTTTGGTGGCAGATACTTTCTCCCACTGGCAAAGCACAATTATTCTCAATGGGTGCGGCCCATGGCAGATTTCAAATCATTCCTCAGTCGTTGAGTAATCCATCACTTGCTGGGGACATCCCAGACTCATTTGACTTCTGCAGCTCTTTAGAATTAGCAGCTGGTCCAAGACATGCACTCGCAGTTTACTCCCACTCCCAGATGGGTAGAGTTCCCCAGGGATGTTGGGAGGCTGGGGCCAGTTTCACATCCTCCTCATGCTTGATCTGTGAAAGGATTTCTCTGTTGTG
>WEKY01016297.1:0-16166 GCA_013390045.1 Picathartes gymnocephalus | reverse complement strand
ACCCCAATAATATCTTCTCCTCTGCCTCTAAACAGGAGATTCAATAGTAATACTGGACCACAAGTGGAAAGGCAAGTGAATCCTCCTCTTGAAGCCAAACAATCTCTTCATGAATGCTGAAGCCATGAAGTAGAGGAAAATAAATGCAGCTGTGATAAATCCTTTCTCCAATGCATTGCACCTTCTGGTGAAGCCATTATGACATCAGACATATGGAAAACTGGTGGAAAATATGAAATGTTTGCCTCTTTCATGATAACTCTGCAACTGCTATGAATAAGAAAATTGTGTTCATCTGTTTACACAGATTTCTCACCTCTTGCACAACGTACGTGAGGATGCATCCATGGTTAAAAGTTGTCACTGGTAAATGCACTCCCTCATGAGCTTGCCATCACTCTATAAAAGACCTGTGAATGCAAGCCAGCTCTTGTTTGGATTGCCCTTCATCAAGTCTGGAAAAAATTAAGAGGGGAGATAATTTTAACAGTGCTGTGACTTCCAAGCTAGCTAGATAACAAACTGGGCTAACAAGCACTGTAATTAGAAATGTCTGCTCAGAAAGTTCACCATGAAGCCGAGTTCTTCTAATGATAAACTTTCTGTAATATTAACATGCTTAATATCTCCCCTCCATTTTAACAGCAAATCTGAAGGCAACAGTTTCTTCCTTTTTCTTGGTTTCAGTTAATCTCGCAGCAAAAGTAACCTAATTATACTGACTGTATGATTGCTTTGACAGAAAGCATGTTAATTTAAAGCACTGTTTAACATAAAGCTGCCTGCCATATAATTACACTCTATTCACATGTTTACTAATTTTCCTCAATATAGTTGATTTCTGTTATTAGCCTCAACATTTTGTTAACATCCAAAACACTGGAGATCTGCTTTGCAAACTCCAATAAACATGCAAAACTGAGAGTAGCATAAGTGTTCCTTAATGGTCAATGTGAAAAAGAAAAATCTCTGTTATTATTCCTGCATTCAAAGAGGATTTGAAACTAGTTGCAGTACTTAAATGTCTAACTCCATCCTCATTGCCAAAACCCCTCACTTAGAACTACTGTGCACACAGTTCACTGGGGCGTTATTTTCACCTTTCAAATGCTGCTGGAGTTTAGTAAAAACGAAACACATTGTAAGCTGCCTGTGAGCAATAAAAAAAATAATGTGTATACATAAGATTGTTCTTCTCATGTGTTAAGCACCTGATAAAAATTCTAATCTGGGAAGTTAACATGCTAGGCCTAGACTGTAAACCAAATGAACTCAATGAGAGACGTGCATGCATTCAGTAATTCCCAGTTTATCTAGATAACTCACTCCAGCTATCTTTGCAAGGGGGATGTAAGCAATTACACATGCCCACACACAAACTCCCTCCACAGTCCTCCCTCCTTTTCTCTTGAAGGATGCTGGTCAGAGGA
Source organism: Picathartes gymnocephalus (assembly GCA_013390045.1). Lineage (NCBI taxonomy): Eukaryota > Metazoa > Chordata > Aves > Passeriformes > Picathartidae > Picathartes > Picathartes gymnocephalus. Next base: position 14,736 of record WEKY01016297.1, on the reverse strand, counting down.
AATATATTAGAGAGACAGACAGAAGAAAAAACATGAAAGGAATTAGGGAAGAAGAGAAAGTTATGAAAATATCCAACAAACAGGTTTGTTGGGTATTTTTGTCTCTACCTCTCTTCTTCTTAACTTCTTTTATTTGATACTCCAGTACAAACAGTTTAATCGTCAGAAACTCAAAACGAAGTCGGGGCCCCAGCACAAAGGGATAGGTCTTTCCACTTCCAACCAGAGAAGTCAAATGGCAGACCTCACCCTCAGCTCCTGCTCACACCAGGGGTACCTTTGGGATCTGATGTGGTGACTGAGCTGCAGGAATACAGGGCTTTGAGGAGACTCATGGGGGAGGGTGTTTATTTCTTTGAAAAGGGCTCAGAAGAGGCACTTCTCTCTGCTACATCCTGTATGGAGAGAAGCGGGATTCCAGACAGCAATGAGGAATGCCTGTCCCCAAAACACAACTGGTGGGGGCTTTGGATTTGCTTTGCTCCTTTCTCTGATGCTCGTGAAGCCCTGAAAGGAGGAAAACATGTCACTGCTCACAAATCAACATTTTCCCTGTGATTTTTCAAAAGTCTTTACCGAGGCACCCTGCGTAAGGACCTGGCCTTGACAACATCTACACCAGATTTCTCTTTCCAGTCCATCAGTCTCTCTCATTTCATTTTAAGTATGCGCAGTCAGTCAGGACTGTTTATTTATAGCCGCCGATGTTCATGGATGTATAAATTAGCTGTTATTACTGAATGAGGTGTCCGCCCACTCGCCCAGAGCAGCTGCACAGGAGCCCTTTCATGCTGCTCCACGGAGCTCAGCCCCAGCGGGGAGGGAAACGACGCTGTCCCAGGCAGACGAAGGGACTGTGGCTCAAACCTCTGGGCAAAAAACCACCAATTAATTCTTTCCACAGTGCAATCTGCAGCATGACAACCACAATTACCTAATACCGTTTAGACCTGCCACTTGCATTTGGCAGAGAGAGAAAATGAAGGATTAAATTCACCAGAGGAATAAAACCACCCAGACTAGAACCTACCCCTGGACTTTCATTCTATAAGATTAAGTGATATTTGTTTAGAGGAAGTGAGGGGGACAGGGACAGTGAGGGGATGGAAACCCAAAACTGGTTTTTATTTGAGAGAGAGCACCATCAGAAAATAGGAACCCATCCCATACACACTCACAGAGCTGTTTCCAGCAGAAACAGCTGGAAAGCAATATCCACCACCATGAGGAGCTTTCATCTTAACTCACACCTTTGTAACAGTTTACTCCCACATAGAGCATAGGCAAGTGCTAATTTATTCCCTCCCCAGTTTCCCACACAAATTTCTTGGTTTGGGTCTCTGCCAGAGCTTCAGGGTCACAATGTGACCTCAACAACATAATTTAAGATTGTTCCAAGCCTTCAGTGGAACTACTGAGGATTTACTTTGATGGATATGGAGCCAGGATCTGGCATGCAGAAAATATGCATTTACATTCTACCGAAGTGTCTAAAATAGCTGCCCAGGGACAGTGAAATTCAATTTGAGACCTTGTATTCACTTGGCAGAGCACATAATTAAATATTTTGTGCCACAAAATTAACCAGAGTCTCAGGGGTATGGGTAAGAGAAGGCTTAGAATCAACCATGAGAGCCAAACTAAGACCCACTTCCCAGGCATGTTATTCAGTAAATATTGGAAAAAAAATCATTGCATGGGTTCATAACAGTTTTTGTTCGTATTTAATCTTGCTGATTATCTGTAGTAACCTCTTACCTCAGAGGAAGAGGTTATTGGTTGTGTGGATTAATATAAATAACCTAAATATCAAGAATTACTCTTGAACTAAATATCCTGCTTACAGCTAAAACCTGTTTGTCCTTGAATTAACTATTTGGAAAGAAGCATCAGGTAAAAACCAAATACAATTACAGTAGGTCAGACCTCAGAACAAGTGGTCAAAAGCCCCAAAACCGATTTTTTGCCTTTTACAGTCTCTAGAGACCCTACTTGGGTAGGAGTTCAATATTCCTGAAAAGCAAACCAAATACCTAATGTGTTTGATGTCAGTACACTTCAGTTTAGCTTACAGACACTGGTGAGTCTAAAAACAAGGGTTTGAGTTAAACCTCTAGGATATGGCCCAATAATAGTTATGAGCTATAAAATTTAATGGTAATACTTGGTGTTTCAAATGTCACTTTCTATAAAATGCTCTCAAAACATTTAAGCAAAGCTTCAAGTTCCTTTCACCTTGAGAGGGTAATTTCCCTCACTACCTGGAGAACAGCACATATGTAAGAGAATAATGCTTTATTTTACACCCAAGACAAGCAGAATTACCTCCTCCAAGTATGCAGGAAGATATGGTTTCATTGTTGGTATGGACCACGTTCCTTAGGGAGAGGAGAAGGAAACCAATACATACCAACACAAAACTGCTTTTCGAGATGTTAATTCAAGCTTTTGACGTGGAACCCCCCAGTGAGTGTGCCCAAGCATCAGTGCCCAAGTGGGAAATGAGGACACTTGTATAGAAGGAGCTCCATGGTTAAGCACTTCTTTCCATCAGGCTTTTCTAGCTGTGGACAGAGAGAAGCACAATTGTGGAAGTGTGCCTCAAACATGGAAGAATCACACTTTCAGTCACAGAATCATTAATGTTGGAAAAGACCTCAAAGACCGTTGAATTCAAACATTAACCCAGCACCGCCAAGTCCACCACTAAACCATGTCCCAAAATGCCACATCCACGCGTCTTTTCAACACGAATCCACGACTTTCCGCAGGCAGCCTGTTCCAGTGCCTGACAGCCCTCCAACCCTCAATGACCTTGCTGCAGTGCGGGGCTCAGAAGCGGGCACAGGACCGGCGGCGCGGCCTCTGCACTGAGCAGAGAAGCGGCAGAAGTGCCGCGGCAGAGCTCGGCAGCGCGGAAGGAGCGGCCGCCGTGACGGCTCCGTGCGGGGCAACTCCCTGAGGGAAGCCCGGCAGGGCGGGAGCGCGGCCCCCTCCCGAGGCGCTACAGCGCCGCCTGCCGGCAGCGCGCCGCCACCGCCCGCTCGGGCGGGAGAGGGAACTCCCGGCGCAGCTCTGCCGGCCCTCGGAGCCGGGAACGGCCCTTCCCCACCGCGGGGAGCTGCCACATCCTCCCCGCAGCAGGTCCTTGCGGCCTCATGGGCATCGGTGCGCGATCTCAGCGCTGCCGATGGCGTTCCGGGATGCAGCAACCTCAGCCGTCTAAACGGCGTTAATTAATAATTGCTTACCAGACACGCCTGATGGATTCCCGGAGATGCACCAGCGTTTAGCTCACAAGCGCGGGGGCAGTTCTTTGGCACAGGCCTTCTTGCACCCGCACGTCTGTGAGCCCAGAGCAGCCCCAGCCCGAAAGCAAATCCCCGCGGTGTCCCACAGCCAGCCAGCACCACCTTATTAAGTCAAAATCACAGGAAGAGGGAGAACAAACAGAAAGGCATTTTGATCAACACATGTAACAATTATGGGCAAGAGGAAAAAAACCCTAAAGTTAATAGAGCACATTATTTTTATCCATAGGTTCAGGTTTGTGGATGTTCTGCACCTTTTTTTTTTTTTTCCCCTCTTTTCCCATCTCTTTTTTTTTTTTCTTTTTTAAAAACGGACGTTGCCAAATGTTGTTGAATCACACATACTCTAAAATGCCTCACAATTATTTGTGGAACAACCCCCAGGCTCTAAACCCTTATATCACTAATGCAGCCTCCTTGTTGCCAGCTTGCCAAACAATAGCCATTGTTCCTGTAGGGCCCAGCCAAAAATAATATGACGTGCAACTGCCTTCCCACTGCTGTCTTTGAAAAACTACTTAAAAGTTCCAGAGATGCCTTTACGGATGGTGTACAGCACAAATAAACCCGAAAGGAACAGAACAATTTGAAAAGCTTGTAGGAACATTGGAAGTGGGTGGAGTAGATGCAAGAAACTTGTAGGGGATGGAAGAGAAAAAACCATTATAAGAAAGGGTTTATATTAAATGATGGTGAAATGTTTAGTTATGCAGCTGTTTTCACGTTGTTGCAGAAGTGAAACCACAAATATTTGAGTACTCATATCACTACAACTTGCATATAATTCGTGAGCTTGGTGGTTGTGCAATCACACCTTAAGTGATTCTTTCATGCAGCTCTGATTTTAGAAGAAATCACTTCGAATGAGGATTTGGGAGGGAATATAAAATGGCTACTCTTCCAAGTTGGAGAAATACATTATCTGAAGAAGAATTATCTGGAAATCATAGGGGTCACAGACCCACAGCTAGATAGAAATATAGCCTGTAGCTTGTGGTGGTCTGGTCTGTATTGAATTTAAAACTTAAGCATAGAGGGGGGAAAAAAAGAAAAAAAATTAGTTATTTTGAACTGCCACCCTAAAAATTGAATTTATTTCTTATGTGTAGTTCATTAAATACCAGTGAAGGATCAGCTTAGCTTTTCTGCTATTAGTAATCCAGGCCACAAAAGAGGCTCCTTCATGAACCAGTAGAACTTCATACTGTTGTTTTCCATGTTGTACATCTCCGGATATAAAGATCATTCATCTTCTATCAGCAATACATTTATCGATAAAGAAAGCCCTGCAAGACAGGTCAAATCCACATGCACACTGTGCATGGTGTGAAAACTGACTTTCAAGTTTTCCTTTGCATTTCTACTTCTAATCATCGATCTACTTAGTCATCCTAAGTCTCAGTCCTGGACTCTGATACAAATTCAGAGCTGAACTTTGACTGCAGTCCTGAACCAGAGGTGTAGAAAAAACGGAGCAGGCAACAAAAGTCACCACAACTATTTCAGAGGAAAGCTAATTAAAACAAGCAAACAAACAAACAAACAAAACACCCACACAAAACATTCTGGCAAATACCGAAGCTGATATTTCTACATAATGTAACTCAATTACGAGGTATTTACTAATCGCATCATATTTATTGTTAACGAATTATTGCAAGTGCCTGCTACAATGGGCCTCTGTTTAGCCATTACTGGCTGTTTCACAAATGATCTGAGGTGTTAGAAGGTCACAGAAGAGTAGCAGGGAAACACTGGGGGTGAAAAAAGGGAAGAAAAAACCCCCAGACCCCAACTATACAGCAAGGCCAGACTGTGGGAGAATCTCAGATATGCTCTCTTTAATTATAGCCGTCCCTTATAAGGAAGAAAATCATTACCAACGTGAAGCACAGCCTGTGGGCAGAGCCTGTGCCACTCAGATGTACCCCCTGTGTCCCTGGTGACGTGTCCGTGTGCTCATCATGGAAGTATGTTCCACTCAATGTACAGCTGCAGTGGCTTCCTCCCCGGGGAAGACAGCAGCTATATGTCCAGAGAAACAACACGTGGGCCCAGGTCTGACCCCCTGACGTCCCCACACACTGCAAGCTGCTTCCAGAGCTGAGGGAAAGGAAATGACCCAGAGGAAACAATGCAGGACATCATTCCATGAGTGCACTCTTGTGGTCAGCTGGGAAAAAAAGCAAACCAACAAACAAAACAGTCGTGACAGAAATTAGGTTGATCTGTTTGTTACACTGGCAGAAAAGATGCTTTTCCTTTTAATGGTGGTGGTGCCTTTCAGGAGTTTCTGTTTTGTTTTGCTGAACTGCTGGGGTTTGGAGTTTCCTGATTATCAGAGCACTCCCAAAGCACTCCTACATTCTCTGTCTGTGCACATGAGTGCCGTCTCCTATTCCCCAATGAGAAAGGCATTTTTAACATATTGATAAGACAGCATTTTCCCATACAGTCAGTATCAGACAATCAGAGCACTGCATGGCGTGTTAGAAATGAAAAAATGTGCTCTGACTTGGACTAGCCCTCCAGTTCCTCCCCCTTCTTGTCCCAGGGTCAGAGCCAGATAGAGAAATATCTCCCAGGCTACAGCACTTGCATTCCTGAAGCAAATGCCAGATGCAGTCCTGTGCCCTGGGTTTGGTCCATTTGCCCACCTACCTTAACTGTTGGGGAGTTTCAATGAAGCAGGAAAAACAGTAGCTGAAGGAATGAAAAACCACTCACTGTATCCGACATCGGCAGCAAGCACACAAATCTATGTGCTGTATCTTACTTGTGTGTTGCCCCATATGCTTCGAGGAGCAATCAATAAAGCCTGATTTCCCTCATACAAACTGAAAATATCTGAGACCTGAGCTTGTAATGCAAACCATGCTTACAATGGGGTTTGTATAGGAGGACTTTCCCATCGGAATGAGGCAAGGGCCAAAGTGGAATTCCCTTTTTGCTAGCATACCATCCCATAAAGTAACTAAAATGTCAGAAGAATTAAAGAGGAGATTTAGGTTTGGGCAAGAAGTACAGTCACAGAATAATTTCATAATTAATGGAGGGGTTCCTTCATTTAACTCCAGGTGCACTGAGCTTTCGGTTCTCCTTCGTGTCAGGAGCAGGCAGGACTTTCCAAGGGCAGGCAGCATGAGGCAGCAGGCCATATCTGTCAACAAGGAGCTGTGTGAGCCAGCTTAAAAACCTCTCTTCCTGCCATTGTTGTCCTTGAAGCCCTGGAATTTCATCCAAATGGATTTGACCCCTTGCTAAACAGCCTATGCATACTTCCCTGATTAGGGTATTCCTGTTGGATGAGAAGAAGGATGGGGTGGAAGTGCAAGAAAAGCAGCTTTCTCCACTCCTGCCCAAGCAATACGAGTGTCCTGCTGCATGCTGGACTCCTGGATGGGCACGTGGCTTTGAGGAAAAATGACTTGTCCAGTGGGCGAGCAGGTCTGTGCACCTCGGGTGTGCTCCACAAGCAGCGACTGCTAAAGCAGAGAGAAAATAACTCAAAGGATACAGTTCTTCACCCAGCGTGCATTTGCGTGTGGAAGAAATTTGTTGGTGCCATTTATGACCCAAGCTTTAGGAAAAGTCTTTTATTATGGCAGATTCAAATCTGAAATGCATTGTCCTTTCCTGCAGTGCAGATTTCAGTCTGCCCTAATGATCTGCCGTGCTTGCAGGTAGTTCTCAAACCTCTCCATCTGTTTTTCCCCTCATTTTTGTACCAGACTCTGCCCTGCTAACTTCCCTTTACCTTACTAGATGACCTCAAAATTTCATAAAACTCAGAGTAATCACCAATTATTATTACCATCTTCTTCCAGCTCTCCCACTTTGTTCTTCTCCATTCTATATCCCCAACCTTCCTCCAAAAGAAACTTCACAATTTCTTCTGTGACAAGGTTGCTGATGTCTAAGGACAGGCCACTGCTACCACTTCAACTCTATCACTCAGCATATCCCTCTGCCCATACATGAAGTTGTTCCAATAATCAAACTGGATTTCCTGGAAATAGAAGAGCACTTAAAGCAAAAACTACCTTCAAAACACCTGAAACTAAAAGGTCTGGACAGAACATTCCAGACTTAATCAGAAGAGGATCTGGGTCTTATTGCTTCTGGCATAAGACTTCATTCCCTTTGTCTTCACTGGGCTTTGGATCAATGCATGCAAAAAATGTTTCCACTGGGCTTTAACATTCACCCAACTGTGCACTCCTGTACAGCCATGTGCTGTTATTATGCTTCTCATTAGCAAGGGTTACACAGCTATATCTATTGTTTCAGCAGAGCTTTGGCCACAAAGTTCACATGATCACGCTGAGCTGAAAATAGAGGTTATCAAGCAATCAAGCTAAGCACGTTTCTTGCAATTACAGCTCCTTATTTGTTTTATTCCCACACACTCACCTTTTTGTCCTGCCTTCCCTTCTCCCCAGCCATAGTGCCAGCACAGCAGTTGGAGCAGTGCTGTAGCTTTGTTGTGAGCGGTGACCCTGCATCATGTAGGCTGCTGAATTAGACCCTATCGCTGTACCCATCTAAAGCGACATTGTGACAGGGCTGGCAGGGGTGTGCCTTGACAGCCACATGGCAGTAAATGATGATACAGCAAGGACACACCACTGGAATGGACAAAGCACATTGAGTTAAACCTCAAGCCAGGCTGCTCATAGTCAGTGGATCCAAATGATTGACTGAGAGTTCTCCCTGTGCCAAAACAATAATGAGAGATAAAAAGGGCTTTGGACGCCATTCCCCTTTCACTCTCAGCCAGAAGCCAAAGTAACGAACACCACACATGCACGCAATCAGGTATTTTGGAACAAAAGTGAGCACAGAAGATTGAAATTGTGGAGCAAAGTCGTTCTTAGCATCAGTGTCAGTACTTGTGTAAACTACATCAAAACTTTGGCCCCTGCAATTTATTAGAAATTTCTTCTTCTTCTGATCAAAGCCTGATAAGTTTCATAAGGTGATTATGAACAGGCATATCTCTCTATATGGCTGTTTTCTTATTTACATTTCACCCTTCTTGGACTGTGCTGTTGAATGAGACTGTTTTATATTCAGCCTGCCATGTTTTTGGTTCTAAGGACCTAATGAGGTAGTTGTGCTTGGATCACAGCGATGAATGTTGATATTCAAAATTTGCAAAAGGTTAGCTGAAAATAGCTGATTAAATGAATTAGTTCCATACCTGGATACTATTCTATGGACAGTATTACCTGTTTAAGACCTGCTTGGTTCAGTTCAATTGTGTCTCAGAGATGCAGGTTACTGATAAGTGTGGTTTGCCACCACACTCTGCTTTTCACTGACTTTAAATGCCATGTTGAAAAACTGTGACATTAAGAGTACTTCAGCCTGGGGTTCTTTTTGTTTGTGTTCTCCCCACAGACCCCTTAAGCCCTATGCTGTTCTCAGAAGCAAAATGATGTCTAGAATCTCTTTTTCTGCCTTTTGTGCTCTATTTATGAAAAATCATATTTCCTCATTATTAAGTGATGCTAGAACAGTGGAATCTAAACCAAGATGCCACCTCTATTCAGGGAAAGAAAATTAGGGGTTTGCAACATGGCTATTGTACTCCATAGAAATGGTCTGATACTACTGCCTCTTCCCAGAGACCACCTTTCGTTCTTTAGCTTCTCCCACTAGTTTATTCCTCAACAGCTTCTCCATGCAGAGGGGCCTTAAATAGCTCTTCTAGAGCTCTCTAGCTTGAGAGAAAAGGTTGCCAGCTCCAAATTTTGCCATCCTCAAATTTAGCAGTGACCCCTCCACCAAAAGTAGTTTAAAATAAGAGTTATTTGCGGGGCACACAGGCCTGTTGTTAGCCAAATACTTTGTGCTTGTCGTGAAGTGGTTACCTACTTTTTCATAAATGCAAACACAGAAAAATCACATTCAGTTTAATTAAATGGTAAGGTTTCTCCTTTGCTCAGGCATTAAAGGTGTTTCAAATATGGTGGCGAAAACAGACTTTTGTAGATCTCAGAGCAAATGAAACCAAGTCCTTGAAGACAACTATTCTTAGAATTCCCCAAAATGAACATTCAGGAAGAAGATATAGGCAACTCTTTGATAAGAGGCTAGAGGTCAGATCTGATATAGGAAGCATAAATTTTTTATTCTTTCTCAAAAATTAAGGGGGGTGATCTGGTCAGGATTCCTCAAAAAAAATTGCGCAAGAACTAACTAACTTCAGAAACAGAATGGTAATTCTGCTCTTCTCAAGCATCTGTTTTGCTTTCCCAGGTAATGCATTGTTAAGCACAGTATTGATTAGCTTTGATTTAATGCAGGTTCTCCTGTGACTACTTACCCAAGGAAGACTTTTCCTCCCTAAAGGAAAATAAGAATAACATTTTAGAGCAGTAGATATCAAACCACATGGTGGCTTATACCTGGAATATAACAGTTCAGAAAATAAAATAAAAAATACTGCTCATCCTTAAAAAAACAAAATTTAAATACTCCCTTTATTATACCTACTATTTTATTTCCCTTCCTAACTTCCACATTAATGAAGGCTGTAGCTATAATATAGTCTGGGAAGCTAATAGAGGCATAAAGTACCTTCAGAATGAAGTTAGAGTGGTAAATATGAGCCATATCTCATTTGACTCCGTGTAAGAGAAGCACCTAGTTTGCCTTTCCCAAGCAACTTTTTGTGGGTCTTTAGGAACACAGAACAGTTTGCATTGTGTTAAAGCTGGTGCCACTAAAGGAAAGAAACGAGAGCTTTTTAATACAGTGATTTCTAATGCAATTCATCTGTCCCTGCATGAAATTCATATTGCAATGAAAAATGAGTGGCATAGATTAGTTGTGCACTGGAGACTTTTTGCTAGCCATTTAATTCCCAGGCTCTGAAAAGGCTTGCAATTAAATCTGGCAGACACAAGAAATGACATAACATTAGGCTCACACGACACAGAGCTCCTGAGAAAGGCCAGAACAGCAGACACTGCCATCCCAGGCCTCTGTTCCTTCTCAAGGAACAGTGGCAAGAACCCATTATTGCACAAGTACCATTTGTTTAATGAATCTGGTTCAGGCTGTCCTCAGGTGAGGCATCCAGCCACTGCATGGCTGAGCAGGACACAACAGGTGACACAGGAGGTAGGATGCCATCGCTGTGCCAGGCAGTTTGTGCAAGGGCACTCACTCCACCACTGAGAAGAAGGTGATGAGTGATCATGCCCACCTTCTGCTCCTCCTGGCAATGACCCTGAGTCTTGTTCCATGCCTGTTCAGGTGACTTGCTCTTACACACTTAGAGAGCAGAAGAAAGGAACAGCAATTAAAAGCCTTGGCTGGCATTTTAGAGAGGTCTTTTGTTGTTTCCCCTGCCTTGCCCCAAGAATAGTATTTCTATTTCTGTCTCTGCCATTCCTCCATCTCTAATGGCATCTTTAATGTCAAACACAGAGTAAGAAAGAAGTATAACAGAGAGAGATTTGGAAGCTACAAACCAAATCCTTTTGCTAAATCTGTCTCTGCATTCCCAATTTCTATGAGTACAGGTTGAGACCAACACGAGGTTGAAGAGGCATCTAAAAGCCCCATGTTACTTCACAGCCTTTGAGCCAGGTTTTCAACTGTTTTCTTTCTGTGTGAAAGAGTTCAATGAACCTAAAAGAACATTTTTATTAGAAATTTTTTAAGTGCTTAAAAAAACCACAGTAGTACAAGGACAGGAGTCAGAACTCTGTGTAATGGATACAAAAATATTTTAACATGAGCTGGTGATATAGACTTACTTTCTATTCCACAACTTGCTCCTTCTTTTTTGCTTTTTGGTCTCCTATGTGTTGTACACATTCACGGTAGTCTTCCAGTGGTGAGGTTGCAGTGAAAGTGCAGACAGCAGCCCTCACCTGCAACAGCAAATGAGCTTCTATACATGCAATTAATATCCTATGCAATTTATAAATGCCAAATTGTTTGGTTGTGGGTTTGTTTTGGTTTTTTTCTTTAAGAGATATGCATTTTGGAAAACATGCTTGCTTCCTCAAATGCTAAGCAGCTTCACAGTGTCTCATAAGCAGGAAATATAACTAATAGTCATCTTTTAAAAAGTGACAACTGGCACATGAGTAGCAACTGTGCCTCATGCAGTATAATTGCTGGTATTTCAAAAGGTGACTTTGTAAGCAGGGATGTTTATAAGGCACCCTGCTGTCTGCATGCTATTTGAAAGTTGCTGTGGGGATTTGTATGATTTTTTTAAAAATTGTTGTTTGTTTTGAGCTTTTATTTTCTCTGTAAAAGCAACAGTTTGACATTAAAGCAGAGTTTGGCAGGCAATTTAGCTCTCAAGTCACAAAACTGTGGTCTCATATAGTGTCTGATATCAGAATAGAACAAATGAAACATGGAGATAAATTCTGAAAATTATTTTAGAAGACCTATTTCTAAAATACTGTGGCTTTTTGTGAAAAAACAGCTGTGGAAGAGAGAAGCATAAAATGAACTTCTACCAAATAATTTTTTACTGAGATTTCCTCAAGCAATGCATCAGGAAACAGGTTCATAGGATCATGGACTAAGCCAGGTCAGAAGGAGCCTAAGGAGATCACCCAGTCCAGCCTCCTGACAAAGCAGAGGCTGCTGTGAACATGGGGGTTTTAAAAAACAATTCTCCCAATTCTTTTTGTTTATACCTTAACCACCACTTAGGACTAGAAGGCAGCTTCCTTCACATATAAATTTCTTTTTTTTCTTTAAGTAGAAGGGCATTTATTTTAATTTGACAGAACATGAAGCATTTTCTATCATGTAGTGAAAAAGTCAGGGAAAGAAAAACCTCTCTTGGTAAATAAATACATCAGCACATAAAAGCAAGGATACATGGAGACAATGGAAATGTGAACACCTGGCTTGTACCAGTTAAGTCCAGGAAAACGAGGTAAAAAACACTATTGCCTTCAACATAGTTATGGCTTTGTTATATGGAATTACAGTAACGTAAGCCCAGAATAAGTGAATTTATAATCAGGCTTTTCAATCTAGTCGAAGGAGGTGTTGGGGAGAGGTAGTGTTCACAAGTAACTAAAGTATAACTGAGGCAGTCTCATGAACAAGAAGTAGCAGAAGAAGTCAGAAAAATATTGCTCCCCTCACCCAAAGCTCCCTCAAACTGAAATTTTTACTTTCAGTCTGACTTTGATGCTGTTATGCACATGCAACAAACTTGAATTTAAGCCCGGGACAGCTTAAGAGTTTCCAGGAAAGAAAGTGGCTCAACAACAGAGTAATAACAAGGTAAGGAAGTCCACATCATGTGCTGATTTCTGAATGTCTGCTCAGGAGTGAGGTAATACGCAATGTGACAAAGTAGGAAGCTGCTAACGACAGATGAGCTCCAAACTGGATTGTTTCTGGAGATTCCCAGGTGCCTATCAGATGAAAAAATAATTGCGGCAAGGAAAATACAATAAAACATTTTAAAAAAAGAATTAAAAAAAAAGAAAAAGAGAAGAAAAAAGAATATTCTTATGATCTCTTGGTTGTGTAACAGTCTCCATAGCCTCATCTTGAGTCACTTTTCCAAAGCTTTGTCAAATCAATTGTACATACACCTCCTAAAGAAACAGAATTGCCTTGGCAGGGAGAAAGACGTGGTGATCCAAAGGGTCTTTTCTATCTCTAATTACCATGACCTCAGCTGGACATGCCCAAAATCTTTTAGAGAGGAATGTGTGTTAACACTTCCATGAGGACATGGGCCCCTGGGGAGATGAATGTGTAATTGCTCCAGCAAAGAAACATCATCTAACTAGTCAGGAATGAAAAGTAATTGTACACTGAGCCAGTATTAGTCTAGTTGAGCAATTTCTTGTCTTTTTTTTTTTATCATCAACAGTCTCCCAGTATAATCCATTTCAACTGGGCTTTCTATCCCAGTTAGCAAAGAATCTCCCAGATTTCAAGTATTTTTAAACTTCAGATGAACAGTTTAATTCAGCAGTATTTTATCATAAAAATTTTTTTAAATTGTATCATTATCAGTTAAGTAAAATTTTGTTTTGGGGAGAAATTGCAGCATGTTTCAGATATTCTCTTCAATGAGTATGCCTGCCCTCTAAAAATCAATGACTGTAGTAACAACTAGAGATCATTGTACTGTTATTGTTAACACTACTTGAATGAAAAAGAAAATTTCAAGAAGCTTTATAAATATTTCTGTGCTGTCTGCTGGAAAGTTTTTAGCCAAAAAACCCCCCAGTTTTTAGAAAAAAAAAATTCTGTTTTTGTTTAGTTTTCAAATAACAAAGATTTTCTTTCAAATATAAATTGTTACAAAAATTTTCAGCAACATTATATGCAAGTTTTTTAACTTACATCTTTCTATTCAAGAGGTATCTTAAAGTGTCTTAAGAGATTTTAAAAACAACAACAAACTTCATTCACGTCCATCTATTTCCTGAGAGGGAAAAGGAATTACTGACATTTTATTGCTGGGTTTTTTTTTTTTAATATGAAGCAGCCCAACTGGTCTGTTTTGATAGGAAGTCCTGAGAACTTGTCAGAACAAATATTACTAATGACTAAAGTGGTGGTAGTTCACTGCAATTAGATTCAGCATTCCCAGAAGAGCTTATTGCATAATCAGTGTGAAGCTGCTGTGGTTAAACCAAATCAAAGGATTAACATGAAAATCGGTACAGGAGCATATACCCATGTCAGACCTAGGCACACTTCAGCACTGACTTTCATTGTCTGAGGCGAAGACCTGGGAATAACATCAAAAGTGCAACTACTGAGGAAATTGAGGAGGCCTCCCTGGCCTCAGCTTGACATGGAGCAGCAACAGGGTGCCCTCTAAGTCTGAAATTAGGGAAGGATGTTGTAATTTTAAGGTCTTTCCCACCCTAAAACCTGCCCACCACAACCAATGTAGCACTAGCTTAAAACTTGCTGAGACTGAGAGGGTTGGAAAAGCACATACCTGTGGACATACACCTCTGGCTCTTGATATCAGTTTTTTCAGTGCAGAAGATGAATATCTGAAGAGAAAACTTTACATTTTTTTATTTTTCTTTATTAAAACAATAGGGGAAAAAAGCTCCTCCTTCTTGTTCCACTGTGATGTGACTTATTTTGGTCACTAATAGCATTCAAATTGCCTTAAGGGCTCTGATGGGGAAAGGCTACATTTAAAAGAAAGATTTGAAAGAGGCATGAACTCCTACACAGTCTCTGAGGGAACAGATCTTTTTATTATCATCATCATCATCATTACTTTGTTATTGTCTTGAGATTAGCCTTAAAAACGAGAGCTATTTTTGAAACCAAAACATGGGTGAAAAATGCTTGAGTAATGAGCCAAAGTTTCCTAGGGCACTGTTCCTTAGCTGGGTTTTAAAACATTGTAGAAAACACTTCAAAAAGTTTATTGTTTTTAACTTTT